>JANAVB010021552.1:0-24026 GCA_029216955.1 Iris pallida
TATATTTATATTCAACATGCCCCTTTATAGGTCGAAGACCCATTCTATGTGTTGAGATATGGATTTGCTCAACAATATAATTTTTATTTCTTTTTGGTGAAATATGCTTATAATGCATTCCGGAGAGATTGAACATGGGTTGCTTTCATACCATGTCAAAGTTCATGGTGCTGTACCAAAACTCTAGAGTATTGGTGAGGGATGATGATTATTATTTATATTCGACAACTGGATGGGTGTTGTAGACTATTAGTCATGTTCCTCTGAAATTTATCAAAATTTGTTGTACGATAGTTTAACCATGGTTAACTGGAACATAAAATGGGACTGCGGTACATAAGGGGTGTGACCATGGTTAACTGGAACACTAGTTTCTCCATAATGTGTAACGTTTTTAAGGAACAATATGTAATATCAGTTGCCAGACGCAACTTAATAACCATCCCCCCTCTGCGACCCTTGAGATACCACCAAATGATCATTCAATTTTCATCCGTCTGTTAGCTAGTGACAGTAGTCCTAAATGTCAATCGGCTCTCAATGGGTCTTAGGTTGCCTATGGGCCCTTGAGATACCACAGCTTGTCAGATGTGCCATGCTTTTTTTATGTGCAAGTGTTTCCATATTTTCTACAAATGCATTCCCTTCAATTATGGTTGTACGCTAGTCTTGATTTCTTGTCAACCATATTTTAGTGATGAGTGGGAAGATGGTGTGCAGTCTGATTTCCTGAATCTCATGGTCAGCAGGGAAGGGGATGCTGTAGCTGTTTGATCCATGGTTGGCTTTTTGAATTAAGAAACCTTGGTTGTTGGTGCCCAAGCTATTGCTAAAGTAAATTGTCTGGGTGAACTCAGTTTCTCCTTGTCTGCCACTTATGTTTTTTGTATATAGATTGTGGTGGAATATTCGAACTTGAATCGGAAGCTGGAGTGCAACTTCTTGGATCCAATACTGATTTCTTTTTTCTTCTAGTATGTACTGAAATACCTGGAACAACTAATTTCTTTTCTGACCTTCATTCTACCTTCATCGCCAATAGGAGTGGGCAAGGGTTTACTTGCTGGCTATGAACGACATACACTAGTATTAGAATTTAGTGTAGATTGATTTACTAATGTGCTCAGTATAAATCACCAAAGATGGAGATTTTGAAGATTCGGGAAATTTATCATGCACTCTTCCGTGCGTGTCATACCTTCAAGAATGTTCTAGATTATGAGATACATGCTATTGAAGTCTTTAAGTAAAATATTGGCTATTAGGCATGTCAATGGTAACCAGTAACACAGTAACCTGGCATTTTAATTGAAATCTAGTTTGGATCTTAGAAAGATAAATCTCAGGTGGAATTTGGGTACATGAAATGAAACCCTAAATAATTATGTTAGAAGCAGAATCTGAATAAGAAATATTTTCAGTGTGCAGTCTATTTCCTGAATCTCATGCATATAGTTTCTGCAAGAGGGCAAGTTAATATTACAAAACACAGAAGTGGGAGAAATGAAATATGCATTAACGATCAAGGTCTGTTTGCAATTTCCTTCAATGATAGTAATACTTCTACACATCACAGATAGGCTTTGGTGGCATCAATATCAGTAGCAGATTTATGTGATGAATGGGAAGATGGTGTCTGATATAACCTTTTCATTTTATTGATTTCTTATAATTTTGCCTCTCTTGTACATAAAAAAGCATGGCACATCTGACATAAGTGGCAGACAAGGAGAGAACTGAGTTCACCCGGACAATTTACTTTAGCAATAGCTTGGGCACCAACAACCGAGGTTTCTTAATTCAAAAAGCCAACCATGGATCAAACAGCTACAGCATCCCCTTCCCTGCTGACCATGAGATTCAGGAAATCAGACTGCACACCATCTTCCCACTCATCACTAAAATATGGTTGACAAGAAATCAAGACTAGCGTACAACCATAATTGAAGGGAATGCGTTTGTAGAAAATGGAAACACTTGCACATAAAAAAAGCATGGCACATCTGACAAGCTGTGGTATCTCAAGGTATCTCAAGGGTATTTCAGTACACTCTTGCCCACTCTTCCGTGATGAGTGGGAAGATTCGGGAAATTTATCATACACTCTTCCGTACGTGTCATACCTTCAAGAATGTTCTAGATTATGAGATATATGCTATTGAAGTCTTTAAGTAAAATATTGGCTATTAGGCATGTCAATGGTAACCAGTAACAGTAACCTGGCATTTTAATTGAAATCTAGTTTGGATCTTAGAAAGATAAATCTCAGGTGGAATTTGGGCACATGAAATGAAACCCTAAATAATTATGTTAGAAGCAGAATCTGAATAAGAAATATTTTCAGTGTGCAGTCTGATTTCCTGAATCTCATGCATATAGTTTCTGCAAGAGGGAAAGTTAATATTACATAAACACAGAAGTGGGAGAAATGAAATATGCATTAACGATCAAGGTCTGTTTGCAATTTCCTTCAATGATAGTAATACTTCTACACATCACAGATAGGCTTTGGTGGCATCAATATCAGTAGCAGATTTATGTGATGAATGGGAAGATGGTGTCTGATATAACCTTTTCATTTTATTGATTTCTTATAATTTTGCCTCTCTTGTGATATACCCCCCTTTGGGTCTATTTGAGCTCGGTTAGGCTGCAGCTTTATGTCATGAGTGGGAAGATGGTGTCCTCTTTTTCCCTGTTGCCGATAACATTTGGCTGCCAGGTGTTACATTTTATTTACCTTGTCAATAGGTTAAATGCAGAATACCTGTGCCTACATTTATAGTCTGCAACTGGTTTACTATTTATATCATTGTTTTTATTCCATTTTATGCATGTGTGGTTGTGGAGTTGCAAGGATATTTGAATTCAGACCTGCATCAAATGTTAAAATAACATTTTATCATGAATGCATAGGCTACACAAAAGTTCACTTCTAATTCATGGTCGTGATAGGAGGTCACACATGTAAATTCTCCATCCTTGATTAATTTATATACCCACATTTCATAGTTACACGCATATATATTGTAGCATTGGTATGTTTTATGTATACCCTTAGTGAATCTTTGGCTTTAACCTCAAACTCAAAGCAGTATCTCCTTAAGGTCATCAATATTCTGAGGGCAAGTATTGCCTATGCATGGCAACAGTATATCTTAATCCCATTGTGCTAAGTCATCTTTTATGAGTTCATCTTTCTTAAGCATTCTCTCATCCTCTTCTATGGCAACAATAAGTGTGAGACAGCACACTCTCATGTTCAAGTTTGTTTAAATCCTTTCTTCATTAAAAGTAACATATGATCTACTATGCCATCATGCATTTTCTTATACATTTTCTTTTATTGTAGTCAAGCTAAAATCCCATGGCGACAAGTAGACGCAACCAATTGAATAGGGGAGCTATGCCTACCGTTAAGGAACAAGAGCAAGTAGGTGCCAACACTGTCATGGTCGAACCTCCTTTGAATTGGCCACCTCCTACTATTTCTGAGGAGGAGGAGCAAACAGGAGTATTGTTCGGCAACAACGAACAACTAGAAGATCAAGTGACAGGTAATAATAATCTTAACATCACATATATTTGTGATATTAATATCATTGAAGTTAAAGTTCAGGGTTTTAATATTATTGTGCATAATTATTTTTATGTTGGCCTATTTTAACTTAGACCCGAATTCCAGCCAGGAGGAGCATAGACGAGTCCGTGGTCCTACTTTAATGCATAGGGGATGGGCAGAAGATGGTGGCATTCTAGAGATTCATGTCAACAATCTTGACAACCAATTGAGGAAACATGTTCCAGACTTGCTTTAAATTTAGGGGTTCTAGCACGAAATGGCCACCTAGCACCTTTAACTTACCTTGATTAGAGGCATGTACCGGACATTGGGAAGGACGCAATTTGGACTCATATTAAGGTAAAGTAGATGAATAACCACCTAGCAATATTAAATTACTTTGTGTCGCAATTTACATATGTGAATAATTACATGATTTTTTTCTTTACATTTCATTTAAATAGGAAAATACGAATGCCACGGACTGTCATACCCCGCTGCCGTAGGAGCGATCGTCCTCGCTAAGGCGTGATGCCGTACGAGCAAGGCGGGTTCCATAACGGCCGATTTCAGCGGCTGCGACGGGATCGTCGCACAGAAGTCCCGTGTAGAGACATTGGCAGCGGAAATTAGAACAAACACAAGTCATTCAGAAGAAACTCTTTTATTGATATTGAAACAAAGTTACAATGGGGTGCAAGGCCAATATTACAAACACTCAAGCTCACTCACCTCACATTTACAAGTCACTCAGCTCTCTGCTCTCTCAGTTACAAGTCTTGAGCCAGCGGAAGCTTCGAAGGCGATGTCTATACATTATGTCCCGTATAAGTCTTCACTTCATGCGGTCGCGCACTTCGAATCGCCAAGGAAATCCGTGCCTCGACGCATCCAAGCGAGCTCTGTGCCACGAGCTTCTACCTGTGCCTGCACATGAAAACTATGTGGTGTCAGTACTCAACTGTACTGGTGGAATGAGCTCCTCGCCCACCCATATAAACCCACGTTTGATTTACTTTGTGCAACATAGTCAATTCTTATCGATTATCTTTCTAGTCTTGCCTTAGGATCAGTTTTATGACCGACGCCTTGCTTATTTTGTGTCTTTAGACCATCCCGTGCTCGCGAGGACAATGTTAACTCATACCTTACCTCAAGATCCTTCTCGTGCCAACAACGTTAACCTATCGAGTCGTGCTTGCCTTACGGCTTAAAATCAGAGACGCAACTACGCGATAGTACCCAATTCCTTGTGACCGTGCTACAAATCTATCATACCATGCCTCACAACTCAATGTGACTCAATCGTATCGCCTCCTTGCGGCCCTTTGCTACTAACTCATCATCCGACCCAATCCAGACTTGTGGGCTAAGTGCCACTCGACCAACTTTGCCTTGCGACGTTTCCTGACCTAGACTCAAGACAACTCAAACCAACTTATGTAACTTATATGCCGACAACTTAAGACCCGACGCCGCATCTTGTGTCGTAGCACGTCGCCTACATTGATGCCAAATCTTAGGACCAAACCTTGTGTTCTAACTGTACACACATCCAACTGACTCAATCCAAAGGCACACATGCGGATTGCTGCCCGTGCTGACCCATCTATATGAATTGGTCACTAACATCACAAGCTATCCTGGACTATAGCCTTGCCATTTGGCGACCCTTTTAGCGCAGGTAGCTAGTCCCGCTGAAAGTTCTCGAATGACCCGAGCGGTTCGTCCAGCTACGGCTATACCGTGTTTCCCTCCGGAACGCCGCGGTCCCATGGCGTCCAGGGTTGTCGCGCGTAGAAACTCTCCATCCATCGACAAGTTGTCCAATGACCATGTAAGACTCGACACAAACTGACGTCTCACACAGTCATTCCTCTTCCAATGTTACCATCTCTTTCAAAACTAATATCAAACCATCTATCATTTGAGACCCCCGACGACCCATGGTCGCGAGCTTTCTTTCTAACATTTGAGACCCCTCGACGACCCACGGTCGCGAGCATTCTTTCCATGTTACCATATCATTTCATTCAACTCAATGCCTATTCAATAGTCCTTTCTCTAAAACTCATTCAATCAACCGTAGTTCATGCCCTAGACACTAAGTCCGTGCATCGTGCCTCAAACCGACTTCCGTTCTACGCGACGCTATCGCCCAAGTCATAGTTTATATGACGGGCCTTGGGATCGTGGGACTATTTAACCTGACAACCGCAGAATGAGCAGGACAGTACTTGGAATGACTTAGGTCGACCGACATAACTTTGCCTAACTTACTCAAGCCTACAACTTAACGAGCAAAGGCCGCGTCAAGCCTTGCCTCGATGGAACGTGTCGTGCACGCGTTCAACTTTGAACGACCAAGTCATTTGGGTGCCTAGACTTATGGCACAAGCTGTGCAACGTAACTTAACTCATGGGGCAAGCCAAGGCTATGCCAAGCCTTGGACGACAGGACCGTGCATGCTTTATGAAGCATTCATGCGGGCGACGCCTATGACTTAGGCTATGTTCATAACTTCGCCGACTCAACCAACTTTCCTTCTCCCAAGCCACGGGACGAAGGATCGAGTGTCATTTTCAAAGCACGTCGTGCACCAACTCTAAGCCGACTGTTGGACCATTCCATATTCTAACTCAATTCGACCCGTCGGGATTATTCCCTTTAGCTATGTGGATTCATCTCTTTTATTATCAAGCCTACTTGTGCAAGTTGAAAACATGCGATTTATTATGTGAAGGCTAAGATGAGGCGAGTTCACCGAAACTACCCCACCTGAGCGAGCGGTCGCTTCGACCGAGCGATGTCTTCGAGTAGCCGTTGCAAGGCTAAGTCCGAACACCGTTGGCGTTTTGATTCTGCCGATGACTGAGCGGGACGGGGCACTACATCATACACCACTCAGAAAAAGTTTCGTCCTCGAAACTAACTGAGTACACTTATCGACTTATCACTTTTACTCAACATTCAAGACTCTCGCACACACTACGCCTATGCGTTTTATCAATCCGAGCAACGCTCGTGCTACCCTCAATCCGTTCTTTAGAAATTACGATCTCAAAATCCTCGACACTTCTCATTCCTCAAGTCTCACCTGATTCAGCGTATCACTTAGTTTGGATCGTGCACATATTCCAGGCGTCCCCGAAATACATGCATTTCAACCAAGCCTTGTGATAGTAAATCCAATTCCACCTATCGATCCATCCACTCAATCCTGAAAATCAATACTACCGATGCTAACCCTCGCAACATGGATCTCGCCTAGCCGCTAGGCAATCTTTTTAGGCTAAAGTCAATTGTCAGTATTGGAATCACAGTTCCCAAACAACGATATCAACACTGACCCCTTCCTAAGGTCAAACCAAGTTGATAGTATAGGGTTTTCTACCCAAGCTTGTATCACTCATGATTTTTAGACATCGAGCATCGATTTCCTACGCACATCCCAATATTCGTCGCACGGGGTTCGAGTCGTTCAGCAAAGCCACCCTACGATAACTCACGTTCAACCAATCTTCGACATGAACATATCGCTCGTTTATCAAGCCGTTTCACATAGTCTATCTCTTCGCACACGTTCGACATAATCCACCTATCAATCCTTCTCAAGTTAAGCACGCTACCACACGATTCATCACTAAACCATAATTTTATATTCCATACTTCAGAAGTCATCTATTCCAATTCGCGTAATCGATCACTAGGTCGTCTGACTTAACAATATATTGCACCCCGATCTCACGCGAGTCAGATTATCCACGGAGGGCGTGAATCACCATGCACGCTCCCGCGGATAATTATCCTCATCGGGATGTAACTCTTGTTTTGCGTCTAGACTAATTCATTCTCGATGCGTGGATTGGACCTACTCAATACTTAAGTTTATTTCATTCATCAATCGCAAGTCCTAACATCGTCAAATTTTCCTTCGCATCAAACCGACAAGTCGACAATCAACGTTGTCGCGTCCTGATTTTTCGAGTTCGATCATTCCCGTGACATGAACCACCATGTCAGCGCTCACGCGGAACGATCGCCCCAAATCCGACACAACGCATGTGCGAGGCTAGAGTTGTGCTCGCACAAAACAGATTGTCGACGTTGTGGTTATCATCGCAACCATCAAAACACAATCATTTTCATCAAACATTCATATCGATCAAATTCCTATGTATTGCATCCAACCGAACAATAACACTTGCACGATCATCATTTGCTGAGTCAGAGTACCCCCGAGTTATCTCATATCATATTTGATACGCCTCAATACCAACGACGATATACATAACTTGACGATCTTCGTTTGCAACAAATTCTGAGTCGTACGAATGATGCTATCGTCCGACTGGATAATCTCCTCGACATTCAAGTTCAAGTTCGATGCTTATCCCCCGAATCATTCACAACATCAATTTCTTCAATCAATCGATCGACATCCCTGAGGCTATCGCATACACCACTCAGGGATGAAGTCATTCAACAAATCCTCAACTTATCATTCAAATCAAAATCCACTTCTTCAAATTTTTTCGTTCGAACCATTCCTCAATTTCCAAGAACGCTCATCTATATCGCATCGACGTTAGCATCCCTCGATAGTACCCTTATCGATAGTCATCTCACTTACTAAATCGAGTTCAACTCATTCTCGTCCGACACAATTTGAATCCCGCACTCGACTTTTCTAAGGTCGACGCAACTTTGGTGTATATGCCCTGCCCGACTTAGCCAACCGTGCTTACGCAAACCATCCTTTTATTTTGTTGTCAAAAACTGTTCTCCTATGTTTTACAAAATAGTTAGACTTATTGTATGGACATCCGTGGGACATTTGAGAGAGAGCGCACCAACGATATCAACTTTGCGGAAGCAACAATTCAGAGTTTGCGAAAACAACGAGTTAAAGAATTCAATCGATAGTCCAAGGACGTAAAGCCGTGCTCTGCTACCATTATGTCACGCCCCACTCCCGTAGGAGCGATCGTTCTCGCTAAGGCGTGATGCCGCACGAGCCTAGATTGCGCTCGTGCAAGGCGGGTTCCATAACGACCGATTTCAGCGACTGCGACGGGGTCGTCGCACAGAAGTCCCGTATAGAGACATTGAATAATAGCAGCGGAAATTAGAACAAACACAAGTCATTCAGAAAAAACTCTTTTATTGATATTGAAACAAAGGTTACAATGGGGCGCAAGGCCAATATTACAATACTCAAGCTCACTCACCTCACATTTACAAGTCACTCAGCTCTCTCTCATCTCTCAGTTACAAGTCTTGAGCCAGCGGAAGCTTCGAAGGCGATGTCCATACATATGTCCCGTATAAGTCTTCACTTCATGCGGCCGCGCGCTTCGAATTGCCAAGGAACTCCGTGCCTCGACGCATCCAAACGAGCTCTGCGCCACGAGCTTCTACCTGTGCCTGGACATAAGAACTATGTGGGGTCAGTACTCAACTGTACTGGTGGAATGAGCTCCTCGCCCACCCATACAAACCCAACATGTTTGATTTACTTTGTGCAACATAGTCACTTCTTATCGATTGTCTTTCTAGTCTTACCTTAGGATCACTTTTATGACCGACGCCTTGCTTATTTTGGTGTCTTTAGACCATCTCGTGCTTGCGAGGACAATGTTAACTCATACCTTACCTCAAGATCCTTCTCGTGCCAACAATGTTAACCTATCGAGTCGTGTTTGCCTTACGGCTTAAAATCAGAGACGCAGCTACGCGATAGTACCCAATTCCTTGTGATCGTGCTACAAATCTATCATACCGTGCCTCACAACTCAATGTGACTCAATCGTATCGCCGCCTTGCGGCCCTTTGCTACTAACTCATCATCCGACCCAATCCAAGATTTGTGGGCTAAGTGCCACTCGACCAACTTTGCCTTGCGGCGTTTCCTAACTTAGACTCAAGACAACTCAAACCAACTTATGCAACTTATATGCCGATAACTTACGACCCGACGTCGTATCTCGTGCCGTAGCATGTCGCCTACGTTGATGCCAAATCTTAGGACCAAACCTTGTAGTTCTAAGTGTACACACATCCAACTGACTCAATCCAAAGGCACACACGCGGATTGCCGCCCGTGCCGATCCATCTATATGAATTGGTCACTAACATCACAAGCTATCCTGGACTATAGCCTGCCATTCGGCGACCCTTTTAGAGCAGGTAGCTAGCCCCAATGAAAGTTCTTGAATGACCCGAGCGGTTCGTCTAGCTACGCTATACCGTGTTTCCCTCCGGAACGTCACGGTCCCATGGCGCCCAGGGTTGTCGCGCGTGGAAACTCCTCCATGTCGACAAGTTGTCCAATGACCATGCAGACTCGACACAAACTGACGTCTCACACAGTCATTCCTCTTCCAATGTTACCATCTCTTTCAAAACCAATATCAAACCATCTATCATTTGAGACCCCTCGACGACCCACGGTCGCGAGCTTTCTTTCTAACATTTGAGACCCCTCGACGACCAACGGTCGCGAGCATTCTTTCCATGTTACCATATCATTTCATTCAACTCAATGTCTATTCAATAATCCTTTCTCCAAAACTCATTCAATCAACCGTGGTTCATGCCCTAGACACTAAGTCCGTGCATCGTACCTCAAACCGACTTCCATTCTATGCGACGCTATCGCCCAAGTCATAGTTTATATGACGGGCCTTGGGATCGTGGGACTATTTAACCTGACAACCGCAGAATGAGCGGGACAGCACTTGGAATGACTTAGGTCGACCGACATAACTTTGCCTAACTTACTCAAGCCTACAACTTAACGAGCAAAGGCCGCGTCAAGCCTTGCCTCGATGGAACGTGCCGTGCACGTGTTCAACTTTGAACGACCAAGTCATTTGGGTGCCTAGACTTATGGCACAAGCTGTGCAACGCAACTTAACTCATGGGGCAAGCCAAGGCTATGCCAAGCCTTGGACGACAGGACCGTGCATGCTTTATGAAGCATTCATGCGGGCGACGCCTATGACTTAGGCTATGATCATAACTTCGCCGACTCAACCAACTTTCCTTCTCCCAAGCCACGGGACGAAGGATCGAGTGTCATTTTCAAAGCACGTCGTGCACCAACTCTAAGCCGACCGTTGGACCATTTCATATTCTAACTCAATTCGACCCGTCGGGATTATTCCCTTTAGCTATGTGGATTCGTCTCTTTTATTATCAAGCCTACTTGTGCAAGTTGAAAACATGCGATTTATTATGTGAAGGCTAAGATGAGGCGAGTTCACCGAAACTACCCCACCTGTGCGAGCGGTCGCTTTGACCGAGCGATGTCTTCGAGTAGCCGTTGCAAGGCTAAGTCCGAAGGCCGTTAGCGTTTTGATTCTGCCGATTGACTGAGCGGGACGGGGCACTACACGGACCAGATGAGAAAATTTATGATGGCGTCTGTTCAGAAGAAAGTGGAAGGAGTAGAAGGCCGAAGTAAAGTGTCAGGGTTATATAAGTATAAGACTAATGAGGAACTGTTGAAGTATTGCCCCCAAGGGTCAAGGAAAGTCAGTAGCCAAGACTCATCTACTATTAGGATTCTGATAAGGAAAGGTATATTTGTATTTATGGAAGCAATGGTTTTCGGTTTATCATAATATTTTATTGTATATTTGTATTTTACTTTGTACCAGGCCAAAAGTGAAAAGAATAAAGCCATTCGTAAAAATTAGACAACACCACACACATCTGGTAGAACTCCCCTACGCCAAAGTTAGAAATAAGGTAGAACAAATTTAATTTAATTTATTAGTTCATACATTTTTTAATGTGCCAGGAAAGCAGGTTTATTACTAATAATCTGACGCATTGATTCTTTATACTTATAGTTGGCTAAATCCATCGGTTACGAGCCAACTCGTAGGATGGTATACAAGGAGACACATGTAACTAAAGGGAAAGGGCCAGTAAATGAAATAACAGCTAAGGCGATTGTATGATCTTACTTCTAATTTTATTTTATTTTATTATTTGTACTTTTTATAAGTTTATCTAAATTGTAGTTTGTTTATATGAACATGAGTTGATTTTACAGCAAGAGATGGATGAACTAGAAGCAAAAAAATCCAGAGATCGGTGTTGCACGAGATGATATATACGGGCGAGTTATGGGATGTGATAGGCACGGTCGTGTGGGGACATATGGGCTCGGTGCTACCCCAACTATGGTATTCGGACCATCGTATAAACTGTCCCAGGATGAGAGGAGGGAGATTGAGACACAACATCAACAAGAGTTGGAGAACATGCGACATGAAATGGAGGCTGAAAATGAAAGGGTTCAGTCGTGAGATGATGGCAGAAAATGAGAGAAACAAAACTGAAATGAAAGAGAAGATGGAACTCCAGATTCAAGAAAAGTTATCTGACTGTAGAATCTCGGATGAATGATCGAATGGAAGCACAAATACAAAATTTACTTGAGAGTCATCTGCGTGATATGGGTGCTTTCTCACAATCTCCACGAGATGTATCTTCTGGCATAGAACATGTTAGAATTTATCAACTATTAGATGTATATGAGCTAAATTTATTTGATGGATTACATGTAATATTTTCTTGTATTTATAATGTTAGTTTTTTTAAAACAATTTTGAGCGCACATCACCTCCAATATTGCAACAGTCGGCACATATACAATCAGCGGTTCAATCAAAAAGGCAAACACAACCCTCAAAGCGAATACAACTGCAACCACCAAAGCAAGCGCAACTACAACGACCAAAGCAAGCGCAAACGCACACTGTATCACGTTCTCAACTTCAAAGCCATTGTGAGGTTAGAATTTTTTATTTCTCCTATATTATGGTGATGAGTTATTAAGATTATTTTTATTTCTCCTCTACTAATAGCATGGCTTCTCTTTGTTGGTAGTCTGCAAATTCGGAAAAACTATTAGGATTCGCCTTGTTATATTTAACTTTCTAGTTTTTCAATGTTCACTGAATAAAAATTATTAGGATAGCTTGATTCATTTGGGTTAGCAAATCAGTTTCTTCTCTAGGTTATAAAACTCCATAGTCTTGGATAACTTAGAGGTAGTTCCTTCTCTTCATGAATTTAAAAAAATGGAATAGTACACCATATATATATATATATATATATATATATATATATATATATATATATATATATATAGCAGTTCCTCTTTAAAGCATTAAACTTTGACATTTATATTAAATATCCTTAAATTTTACTCTTCTTTTCTTGTGTTCATTAATTCAGGACCTCATGGCTATGAAGAGGGAGAAAAAGAACTGATTAGTGGAGAAGGTCAACTTGCATAGTAAATCTTAAAAATAGTCATTATTTACTCATATGTCCTAATTTTAATTTCTCTTTTTTTACAGGTTTTCATGCATGGTCAAGTTACTTATATGGATTCATGAAGATTGTCTAATTTTTAATTTGAATGAACTTGTATTTTGGTGAATGAATAAAGATATAAAGACTTTTTACACAGACAATATTTTGATTTACAATAATTTTATATTAATATTTTGTCCGATTGTTTGGTGGTGGATGCATTTACATGTTTGTGATGGGATCTGAATTTTTTATATGTACAAGCACATTTATATTTTATGTGATTGTGGCAGATATTTTTAACCAATTTTTGTAACAAATCCAGTGGTTAGGTAAAACGTTGGAAAAATAGTTAAATTCTCGATATGTTTGTCCAATTATTTGAAAATTATCACCCATTAACACAACTCCCAACGTTTTAGAAAATTGTTGGGAAATAGGTTAAATTTACGACGTATTTAGTAAATTGTTGGGAAAGTACCATCCAAAATTATATTTTCAATGTTTGTGGAAACACGTTGGAAAAAACCAACTTTTTTAGAAAAGGTTGGAAACACAAATCCAACCATTTTTTGGGAAACGTTGGAAAATCACAACCCAATGTTTTCTTCGACAAAGGTTGGTAAAAATAATTCTAACGTTTTATAAAATGTTGGAAATAATTTACGTATGCCAACGTTTCTATTGTAAAAATGTTGAAATTGTTAACCATTTTTGTACTATTATTGACGTTTATAAACGTTACTGCAAACGTCATCTAATCCCTATACCAACATTTATTACAAACGTTATAAATTCCCAACTAGGGCAACGACGACGTTTGCATAAATCGTTGGACAAACGTTGGCTAAACATATACCAATGTTTTATTCAGTTTTTACAACGCTTATAAAACGTTGGGATAGGCCAACTTTCTTGTAGTGTCATCAGTATATATAACAATATAGGCAGATACCACTCCCTGCCCGTATGGCAGATTTGCATTATCTGTGGGAACCAGCCGGCAAGTCGGGACACTAATCGTCCCAAAGATGGCTGCCATGTAAGAACTCGAGAATCCATTCTCTCCATGCAATCGTTATTTTATTTAGCTTAATAGTCCCTATGTTGATTGAAATCCCATGCCGTGGATCATGGTCATTCAGAATGAGTATTTCCGTACCGAGTAAGATATGCACAATCCTACAACGATGCCCGTGCGGCTAGGTTGTAGGTCTTACATAGTATAATGCAACAATCAATCATAGCCACGAAATAATCATGTCTTGACTGTAAGATGCACATGCTACTTTACAGAAAAATGGAAGTCAACATGTGTCCAATTGCCAATGTTCGGATCGACTAGTCGATCGCAATGGTTCATGATTCATACATGAACGTGTCTCGTTCAATTCAATAAGACGACTAGCCAGTCTTTTAGTTCCAACTAGGAACGCATGATCAATCATTAGTCAAAGTAACAGTCAGGGTCAATTCGTGACAAGGCATGAAAGTCAAACTAGTATTAAGCATGGTCGAGTCTACAACTAGCATAAAATAGTTGGTAACATATTCTTGAAGCCAAGGAAAAGATCCACAACTTCCATGTTGGGAGTTAGAAGAAATTTTAGCTACAATTCGGTCAATTAGGACATATAACAGTTAGAAATAGCCAAAATAGGTCATTATGCGGCCTATTCTGCGACATGCATACGGACCAACTGCGACGTGCGGTTCATGCGACTCATGCGGCCCATTCGCGACACCTTATACGGCTCAACTGCGGCATACGACTCATGCGGCCCAACCGTGACATCTATGCGGCTCAACTGCGATATGTGGCCTATGCGGCCCAACTGCGACACCATATGCGGCTCAACTGCGACATGCGGCCTATACGGCCCAACCGCGACACCATATGTGGCTCAACTGCGACATGCGGCCTATGCGGTCCAACCGCGACACCATATATGGCTCAACCTGCGACATGCGGCTCATGCAGCCCAACCGTGACACCATATGCGGCTCAACTGCAGACATGCGGCCTATGCGGCCCAACCATGACACCATATGCGGCTCAACTGCGACATGCGGCCTATGCGGCCCAACCGCGACACCATATGCGGCTCAACTGCGACATACGGCTCATGCGGCTCAATTGCGACACCATATGCGGCTCAACTGCAACATGCGCCTATGCGGCCCAAGCCGCGACACCATATGCGGCTCAACTGCGACATGCGGCCTATACGGCCCAACCGCGACACCATATGCGTCTCAACTGCGACATGCGGCTCATGCGGCCCAACCGCGACATCTATGCAGCTCAACTGCGACATGCGGCTTATGTGGCCCAACTGCGACACCATATGTGGCCCTACTGTGACATGCATGACAGATGAACATAGAAATGACAAAAAATGCTTTTGGCCATAACTTCCTCAAAATAAATCGAAATCTAACTTTTCAAAAGCCAAACTTTGGTAGAATTGAATTCTTTACAACATGGAGCCACTTATTTTTGAAAACAACAAAGTTTGGTAGATCAAAACCACAAAATCTATATGAAAAACCAAAACTTAAAACTTAGATCCATACCCAACCATCCATGGAAATCAAGAACTTTAAGACCTAAACTTGTAGAGGAAGAGAAGATGAACAACATGGACTAAAAATAAATGGGGATGCATGAAATCCCTCATGGTGTACAAGATGTACTTGTCTCTCCAAATGGGTGGGTGGGAGAGTAATGGAGGATGAAGAAGGAGAAGTAAATGTGAGTAATGAAGAGAGAGAAAAGTAAAAGGGGCATAAATATCAAGCCAAGTCAATCTCCACCACCCATTCCTTCCTACAAGATCTAGGCCATCCACTCCTCTTCATGGTGAACCAAGCTAAACCAAATTGGTTTAATGAACAGACTAAGCCAAGGGCTAAAGCAAAGCAGAAAATAAAATACAGAAAAAATTAATAAGCGCGAAATTGAAAGAATTTAAATACAGAACAAAAGCATAATAAATATTAAATAAATACATTCAAGCAGTACACGTATAAAAATATGTATTCTGGAACGGGGAGTGACATTAGCGGAGAAGCCCAAGGGGTCTAAGACGAGGAAGAGGAGAGCGAACACAGTTTCTGTGCCTGACTCGGAGTCCACCAATGCGGACAAAGAGAATGACGAGCGCAATACAGATAACTCTTCCCTTCCTATGGAAGATGTTGGGGCGGATCAGTCACCTGTTGTGCCAGATGAGATGGTGGCGGATTAGCCGCCTGTTGCACCTGATGAGATGGTGGCGGATCAGCCACCTGTTGTGCCTAGTGAGATGGTGGTGGATCAGCCGCCTGTTGCGTCTGGCCCTTCATGCAGCGAGGCAAGCGTGATTCTATTAGTGGCGTGATCTTCTCCGTGAAGAGGGCTGCGGTAAGACGCCGCGGGTTGCTCATTAAGGAGAGGGGACGAAGGTGATGACGCCATTTTGGAGGTGAATTGAATTGCGACCATCTCCTTCTTTATCTCTTTCTTTTCATGAACTATGACTAATCATTTTTTTCTTCTCTGTAGGCGTCGGAAGAGTCGGACTCTCGGGAAACGGTCACTGTTTCTGAAGTCAATCCGGCCTTGAATACTTTGATTAGTGACATGTGTGCCGAGATTATTTCTGCCGGGGTCACCTCGGCGGCGGCTGAGGGATCTCACATTGCTGAGGTCTCGACCCAGGGCGACGGGGGGCTCTGCTGAACCCGTCCCCGAGACTGCTGAATTTCAGCAGGGTGACACTGATCCAGTCGTATCTCCTTCCAGGGCGGCTGGGGCTGAAGAGCCAGCTGAATTCGGCTTGGAGGTTGCTGGTGAGGGGACTATGGCGGCTGTGAGTGAGCCTCAGCCTTGACAACCCTTCCGTGGTAAGATAAGCCAAATTTTGACTAGTGAGGAGGCCCATTTGCTCTATCATCACATCCTTCGGGTTATGCTGATTGATGGTTGCTCTGGACATACAGGTCCTGCCTCTTCACTGCCAATGACGGATATTGTCAGGAATGGCTCTACCAGCGGGAATCTGGTGGGAGGAAGTGTGCCTCCTCCCCTTCCAACTTATATTGAGGGGTCTCCCGCCGGATCGAGTTAGGGAGATCAGATGGCAGCACAGCCGGGGCAAGGAGCCATGGCCCTTGCGTCCTCCTCTGCTCATGTAGCTTCGGGGATAGACCTCTCCGCCTTGCCGAGTATCCAGGTTCTCCCGGGCCGCGGAGGAGGAGCTAGCTGCTATCCATGCATCTTTTGCTCAGAATTTTTTCCCCTGGTGGCTGGGGTGGCAAGTTCTGGCGCATCTCCTTCGATACCTGCCAGCTACACTTCCTCTGACGCCGTCCTCTACGGAAGTTCTGGATGAGGCATCACAAGATGTGGTTGACAGTTTCTACCCGCCACTTGAAGAGAGGGGTCGAAGCTGCTGTGGAGCGGGGGACCCCTTCGCCTTGGCCCGATAATGTGCCCGAGGCCAGATTGACATTCTTAAAACCCTTCCAGATTGACATTCTTAAAACCCTTCCTGATAGCTGCGCTTCTGGAGCCCAAATTATTAGAGGCTGATCAGCTCGTGGCCCAGTTCAAGTGCTGCGGCAAGCTGATATGTCTGCAGCAATAGATCAGGAGCGGGGCTTCTTTAACCACTGTCCTGGAGAAGGTAAGGGCTACACGAGATAAGTCCAAGCTGGTTATAATGAAGGACCTCGTGACCTATCTCTTCAATATGATCAACTGAGCCGTAGGAGCGAGAATTGCCTAGCTCGGGAAGCGGCCGCCTCTTGCGGAGTAATTGATACAAGAAAGCAGATCCTTGAACTCCAAAGGAAGCTGGCCTTCTTGGAGTATGAGCTTGAAGCTTCCCGTGCGGATAAAGAACTGATCGTTCAGGAGGCCGAAAAGGTCTCTCGAGCTTCTGCTAGCCTGTAGCGTGCTTTGAAGAAGCTCGAGGAATGGCTGGCGGGCTCATGCGCACCTAGAAGACGTGGAGCGGCTGGCTCAGGAGGCCGAGCGTCGGGACAAGCAGGGGTTCGAGCGGTTGACTGTCTTGCTGCGGGACCGTCTCATGGAATTGTGTATCGTCGAACCATAGTCGACTTTTTTTCTTCTTTCGTTTTCGTTCTTTCCTTCTTGAGGGGGACGTGGTCCCCAGAACATGTAGTACTTTGAATTTCAAATAAAAGAGTATGTTTTATTCTACCCTTCATTTGTATTGCTTATTGTATTTGTGGTGTTATGGCATTTGCTCCACTGGGGGGCTGTTTGTGGACTTGTTACCCCTGGTATACCTTGGTTTTATGTACGGATAACAAGTTTGATGGGGATACTTAGAAAAATTCCACAGTAAGGTGGCCATGGAAGTTCCAGATATCGAGGGAAAGAATGCCATGGAGTAGCTGGGCTCCCGGGGCATAATAAAAAATGAGGGGCATGTACTAGGAAACATAGTACAGCATTTATGGTCAACAGAGGACATTTATGGTCAACAGAGGACATTTGTGGGCCTATTATCCTTGGCGTACTCCAGTTTTGGGTACAGATAATAAGTCGAGAGAAAAACCAACATACTTACTCAGAGGTAATGAAGATATGGTAGATATGAGGGTTTCTTCGATTGAGCCTTCCCACTCAGAGGTAATGAGGACATGGCAGGAGTGGGCTCCATGAAGGGTGCATAGAACAACTCAGAGGTAATGAGGACGTGGAAGTTCTATGTGAGGGGCGGTTTATTTTTGATGGAAGGAAACAACTCAGAGGTAACATCGACGTGGTTGTTTTGGAGAATTTGTGGATATGTTACCCCTTTTTGTGTACTGAAAGTGCAGGTATTGGATCATAAGGAGGGAGCTCTTTTAGGAAGAAAGTTCAGAGGTATGACTTACTACCTAAAAGACGCGATATAGATTCATCTGTAGTGACCAGAGTGCAAGTTCAGCGGTACCTGTGGGTACATAACTCGACAATCTGAGAGATTTGGGATCAGAATAGTAAGTTCAGCGGTACTAGAGGGTACGTAACTCGTCATTCTAGGAAAATTTGGAGTCGAAATATGAGTTCAGCGGTACCAGAGGGTACATAACTCATCATTTTAGGAAATTTTGAGTCAGAATGTGAGTTCAGTGGTACAAGAGGGTACATAACTCAACAGTCTGGGAAATTTGGAGGATGTCATTTCAGACGTAATACTTTTTCAGGAACTTGTCGTTGATGGCAACATGAGCAAGTCTCCATTTTGTTTTGCGAGGCGGTAAGCTCCATTGGAGAATACACATCGATGATGAACAGGCCTTCCCACTTTGGCTGGAACATGTCGGCGGTTTTGTGAGTCATAACCATCGGCCTCCGAACTGCCAGAACGAGATCGCCTACTTGGAATGTTCTGATTTTAACCTTCTTGTTGAAGGCTCCGAAGATACGCGCTTGGTACAGCTCGATTCGTTGTTGAGCTAACATGCGCTTCTCATCTAGGGCCTCCAACTCTTGCAGTCGGCGATGGTGATTATCATCTGTTGTCAACCGATAGGTGAGAGCGACACGGAGTGAGGGAATTTGAGTCTCCAGTGGGAGAATTGCCTCACTTCCGTATACCAGAGAGAATGGTGTGTTCCCGGTGGCAGTCCTTACGGTAGTACGGTACGCCCATAAGCATTCGCCGAGCTTTTCATTCCAGTCGCGTTTGTTTGATGACACGAACTTCTTGAGCAGCTTGATGATTGTTTTGTTGAACGCTTCAGCCAGACCATTAGCAGCCGGGTTGTACGGTGTTGAAGCAATATTCTGGATTCTGTGTTTATCGCGAAACCGATATAAGGCGTGGCTTGCAAACTGCGGACCATTGTCGTGGATGATCCTTCGGGGCAGTCCAAAGCGGTAGATAACGTGATGCTTGAGAAAGCTGATTACGTTTGAAGTCTTCCTTCTGCCAGCGGAATAGCCTCCGTCTATTTGGAGAAGTAATCTGTGATTGCGAGTATGAAGCGATGTCCTCGGGACGAAGGATGAGTGATTGGACCAATGATGTCCATTTCCGATGCCTCGAATGGCCAAGATGCCACCGTCGGATATAAAAACTCGGATGGCCGGTGGATGAAATCTGCGTGGACTTGGCAGGCTTTGCATTTTCGTGCATAGTCTATTGCATCCGCAACCATCGTGGGCCAGTAATAGCCCATTCGGCGAAGGCGATCTTGTAATTTTGGGACCGGGCTGATGGGCCCCACAGATGCCATCATGAGCTTTACGCACAGCTTCTTTGGCTTCTGTATTTGAAAGACATCGAAGCAGTAAGTAATCATCGTATGATCGTCGATATAGTATTTTTGCCTCCGTATCATAGAAGAATCTGAGGGAACGCCTTTTGATAGAAGTGGCTTCCTTCGGATTCTCTGGCAGGATGTCGTAGACTACAAAGTCAATGAATGGTTGTCTCCAGTCTGGTGCTTCGTCGACTGTTCGCACGGAGTAGCTCTCAACATATTGAACATTATTCCTGGGACAGCCAACTTACGGCCTATGATGTCAACCAGATGATGAGCATGATTCGGTACTGCTAGGAAAGCGGCCAGGATTGCTAGGGAAGCGGCTTCAATGTTCTGGAGTCTGGGAACATGTTCTATGAAGAACCCTTCCAAGGATGAGATGATGTCGATCGCTATTTCGTGATAGGGGATCATGTCTTTATGACGCACTTCGTATGAGCCCCGGATCTGGTTAACGATTAGCTGCGAATCGCCGTATGCTTCAAGGTGCTCCACCCCCAGCTCCTTCGTAAGTCGGAGGCCAATGACCAAAGCGTTCTACTCTACCACATTGTTTAAACAGGGCTCCATGAGGGAATAAGCCCGATTGATCACTAATCCGCGGGAGAAATCAGCACCACTCCGACTCCAGTGATGATGTTGCCCTTGGGCCCAGTTCTAGAAGTGCCATCGAAGAACATTCGCCAAACGATATCCTGGGAGGCTACATTTGAATTGGCAACCTCATCTGGAATCTCTTCGTCTATTCTGGTTGACTCCGATCCTAGATGAGCTGCTAAAAAGTCTGCCAGAGCTTGACCTTTAACAGCCTTCTGCGGGACGAAGATCATGTGGTAGGGAGACAATAAAATCGCCCAGGTAGCGAGGCGAGAGCTGAGTGCATCTGGCTTGGTCATGAGGACCTGAGGGGGTTGAATCTTGATACGACATGGATGGTTTGTCCCGTGATGTAGTGTCGCATCTTCCAAATGGCGAACACCAGAGCAAGGTACTCTTTTTCTACTGCAGTATATCGGTGTTCTGGCCCATCATCATTCGGCTGAGGTAATATATAGCCTGCTCGTGGCCTGCATCATTGTTTTGCGCTAGCAGAGCACCGAGAGAATATTCCATCGCTCTTACATTGAGCAGGAATGGTCTTCCAGCAACCGGGCTACCAGGACTGGATGGTTCGTTAGATATTATTTGATGTTGTCGAAGGCGCGCTGGCATTCTTCATCCCATGCGAATGAAATACCCTTCTTCATGAGGTGGGTGAATGGTTGACATTATCCGGAGAGGTTAGAGATAAACCTCCTGATGTAGGCCAGCCTCCCTTGAAGGCCTCGGAGTTCACGAGATTTTTGGGGGACCCATCTCCATGATTGCCTTCGTCTTCTCAGGGTCTATGTGGATACCCTGGGAAGTAATGATGAAACCCAAGAACTTCCCGCTGGATACGCCCAAGAAGGATGTGGGATTCATCTTCAAATTGTGCGCTCGCATCAGGTCGAACACTGTCCTCAGATCATGCAGATGATCTTCCTTAGAGCGACTTTTGACGACGATGTCGTCGATGTAGCATTCCACTGTCTTGCGCAGGTGGTTTCTAAAGATGATGCTCATAGCTCTTTGATCGGTGGCGCCAACGTTCTTTAAAATGAAAGGCATGACTGTGTAGCAATATGTGCCAATTGGTGTTTGGAAGGATGTATGCTTTTCGTCATCAGGGAACATCTTGATTTGGTTGTACCCCGAGAAACCATCCATGAATGACATATGCTCAAAACCGCAGGTGTTGTCAATCATGATGTCTATGATAGGGAGGGGGAACTCATCCTTAGGATACGCCTCATTCAGATTGCGAAAGTCGATGCAGATTCGAATCTTTCCATTCTTCTTGAGGACTGGTACTATGTTGGCGACCCAGTCTGGATGTGTTCCTCGCGGATGAAGCCACTGGATATTAGTTTGTTGACCTCAGCTTCAATGGCATTCATGATGTCGGGACGGAACCATCGTTGCAGCTTGACCGGTTTTACGTCCGGACGGATATTGAGTTTGTGAAGCGCAACTTCGGGGGGGGGGGGGGGGGGTTCAGTCCTGGCACGTCTTCGTAACTCCAGGCGAACACGTCGATGTATTCTCTGACGAGTTGCAATAGCAATTCTCGGTCTTCGTCTGTCAGATTTTTGCTGACGAAAATGGATTTTGGAGAGGACTCATCACCGAGATCCACTTGCACAACCTCATCCTCGGTGGAGGGCTCTCTTTGTTCGAACCGCTTCTCCCATTGTGCATCTAGTTGTTGTGCCCACGGCTCTAACTCAAGAAGTTAAGGAATGTCTTCATCTTCTTCGTCGGCATTGGCAAACGCCATATTGATGGACCAGACTTGCCTGAGAATGTCCCCAATGCCGACAACTGAATCGGAAGTGGGTGATCCGGTTGAGTGTGAATGTCAGTCGCATTCCACATCTGAGCTTTCAGGGGTCGTTGTCGGTGTAACATAACCTAGCCCACAGTTCAAGCCTGGTGTAGTTTCCAGATCATACCCCTGTTTTTGCATGAGGTACTTGGATTGGGAACTATACAGATAAAGGGGCAGTCTTCCGGTGTCGGGTTCGAGATCAACTTCTATCCTGAAGGGTTGTGGATCATTCTTCCGGCCGAAGATGATTGGATGATCCTCTCCCTCGACTATGCAGTAAGCGACTTCTATTGGAGTAAGTTGGTTTGCGGTGTAGACATTTGTCACTTGTGTGTACAGGTGGGTGCCTATACCGTGTTCCATAGCATACATTGTACAAAGCTTATTAAGCTCGAGATAATTCAAAGATAGCCCTTTATTGATGAAGTAAGGTATCTTTTCCAGTGGGATTACATCATCTGCGGATGGAACATCGGTGTGAGCAGCCACATACTTGGCCAGTTCTGACTCTTCGTCACCACCCCCATATAAATGTAGACTGAGAGAATGACTTGGGCAGCTTAAACATCAGGGGCTTCATGGGTGGAGCATAACATAGAGTCGTTGGCGTACTAGCCACCCCCGGTTTGGTGCTCGGTAATGGACGGGGAGTTATTGGCTGGCTAGCAGTCCCCGGCTTAGCGGTCGGCTGCCGATTCATTCTGGGAAGGCGAATCGTCATCGGTTTGACGGAGGGATTGAGCTCCATGTTTGTTGCTGACTAGCTCTAGGCAGCCTGATTGTCAGTGGTTCTGTCGTGGGTCTTGGCGCTTGGCCAGACTTTGGCAGTCGGATTATCATCTGCTCCTCCTGTGCAGAGAGGTTGATTGCGTCCTTACGCAGAGTGGCCGTAAGGGGTGCAGTTCTGCCAGGTTTGCGGGCTTAGAGATGAATTGTCAGCGGTTCCTCTGATCTAGCTGCCGCCTCAGTTTGAGCTTGAGTATCTCCTGCGGCAAGGTGCTTTTTCGACTTCTCGTACAAGCATGAATCTGAGTAGTAGGATTCGACCCCTTTAAAGGGATCGATGTCGACAAATTCTGTCCTCACGAAGCCGTGCTTGTCGACGTACTTAAAGTACTGGTGCAGTGTGGAGGACACGATCATGTAATCATGTATCCAAGGACGCCCAGGAGAATATTGTAGGAAGTGTCCGCATCTATGACATAACAGGTCACTTCTGACTGAAGGTCGCCGATTTGGCACTTCAAGCGAATCTTCCCGATCAGATATCTTCTGCCTGAATTGAAACCGCTGATGGCGGTGCTTGTCGGCGTCAGGCGATGCATTGGGATGCGCAAATGATGTAGTAAGCTCTTTCGGATGATGCTTACGAAAGAACCGGGGTCAATATTCATCCGATCCATCTTGATATCGCCAATGTACCCAATATAATACAGAGGGCGATCGTT
>JANAVB010021553.1:0-29328 GCA_029216955.1 Iris pallida
CCTCCCTCGAACCTTTGAACTGCATGGAGGTGATCTTTGTGAGCCGCATAGGGATGCATCCGCCTGAGCCGCATGGAAATGGTCTGCTTGAGCCGTATGGGAAGGCCTTCACTTGAGCCGCATGAGACTATTTCGGCCTGAGCCGCATAGAACGGCTTCATTCTGAACCGCATGGGAAGTCTTCGCTCGAGCCGCAAGCGAACGCCCACGTGGTAAGGTCACGTGGCATTTTGATAGATCTCGGGGGATTGTGTCAGAGATCTCCTTCTCCTCCCTAGGGGTCTGTCATTATGACAGAGTCATAATTGCCTCTCTTGTGTCAAGGCTGTCGCTTTTTTCAGAGTTGTCAGCCGCCAACGTAATTAATGCAGCATAGGGCGGAGGAGAGCACTGTTACGCCACATATCTTTGAGCCGCATGGGATGTCTCGGGCCGCATAGTCCCTTATGCCGTATGACTTTCTGAGTTGCATGGGCTTTATGAGCTGCATGAGATTTCCTAGCCGCATGGATCATTTTCCATGCTTCTACAAGGCCCCTTTCAAAGTTTTCAATTTGCAAAATTGAAATACTTTGAATAAGAAGCATGGCCGTGTGGGAGCTCTTCTAGCCGTATAGATGTCTTGGCCGCATGGAAGTTTCAGCCGCATGAATTTTTGAGCCGCAGAGTTGTTTCAGCCGTATAGGTGGTTCAGTCGCAGAGACTTTTAAACCGCAGGGATATCTCAGCCGCATAGTTCTTTGCCACATCATTATGTCATGCATGCGAACCTATTTGGGGCAGGATCCCAAGAGTTTCTGATCTTTAATTAGCTAGTCTGTATCGATAGCCGAAGAGTCGACAACTTTGTATGAGGCGTCGGTCTGTGGTTCTCCTTTCTCTATAAATAGAAGGACATTTGGGGGGATTTCTCTCTTCGACTTTTCTTGATTAAGATCTCTGTCTTGTTTTCTTCTTATGACCGACAGACAACGATGGCACCTAGGGCTTCCAAGGTAATGAAGAAGGCTGTGGCGAAGAGTAGGATGTCGGCTTCGTCTTCAACTGCCGCACCCCCGTTCGTCTTGACGTTCATGTTGTCATCGAAGGTAAGGACTGTGTGGAAGATTGGATACTTTGAAATCCTAACAGATGCTACTCTGCTGCATTGCTTCGTGCATAATCATTTGATACGAGCTTTTCAAATTATATGGTCCGCATACACGTCCTATGAGCCGCATGGAATATATTCCATGTCCGAGCCGCATAAAAATTGTCTTAAACGGACCGCATGAACATCTCTGAATATCTTCTGACTGTTTTCATCATTCATCATCACTTTTTTTCGTCTTTTGGTTCTTGTAGTGTCTTCCCCGAATGCTGAGATTGCAGTGGTAGAGGAGCCGTCGCTTCCTGGCGTCAATCAGGGGCCTTCCTCTGTTAAAGAGGAGGCGATGAAAGAAGAATCAGCGCCTGAGAGGGACGACATCCTCCCCACTATCGAGACTGCTGAGGGTGACAGCACCGGGAATCCTGATTCTCCTACTCTGGACGAGGATCTTCCTCAATTACATCCTTCATATGTAATGTGGTTGAGGGAGTTGTATACGTACTTCTGTAACTAGGGTTTTAAGGTTTCTCGTAAATGTCTATCTGTAGCCTTTTACTTTGTTTTGCCTTTCTTCATGTCTGCAATAAAGAACTTTCCTGTAACCGCGTGGATGTAACCAATTTCTGAATGAATAGAATATATTTGCTTCCCTTTTTTGCTGTATAATAATCATCTTATTAGGACATTTTGCATGGACCTATTGTCCCTAACGTACCCTGGTTTTGGATACGGGCAACAAGTTAAAGGGAACGAACATACTCACTCAGAGGTACTGAGGACATGTTGAGTATGAGAGTTTCTTCTGCAGAGCCTTCCCACTCAGAGGTAATGAGGATATGGCAGGAGTGGGCTCAATGAAGAGGGGGTACATAGAACGACTCAGAGGTAATGAGGACATGGAAGTTTTATGTAGGGGGTGATTTGTTTTTGGCGGAAGTGAAATGACTCAGAGGTAATGAGGACATGGCCGTTTTAGAAATTTGTGGATCGCTTACCCTTTTTGTGCACTGGAAGTGCGGGTATTGGATCATGAGGAAGGATCTCTTCCGGGAAGAAAGTTCAGAGGTATGATCATACATGACTTACTATCTGAAAGAGTGACCGGGATGTGAGTTTAGAGGCACCAGCGGGTACATGACTCGATATTGTGAAAGTGTGAGTTCAGTGGCACCAGCGGGCACATAACTCGATAATCTGGGATGTTGTGGATGTGAGTTCAGAGGCATGAGAGGGTACATGACTCGGGAATCTAGAGAATGGTGAGTGTGAGTTCAGCGGTACCAGCGGGTACGTGTCTCAATGATCCGTAAAAATTGTAAGGGTGAGTTCAGCGGTGCTAGCGGACAAGTGACTCAAAAATCTGGAAAATTGTAGATATGAGTTCAGCAGTACCAGCGGGCACATGACTCGATGATCTGGAGAATGTCGTTTTAGACATAGTATTTCTTCAGAAACTTGCCGTTGACGGGCAATATGAGCAAATCCCTATTCTGTTTTGCGAGGCGGTAAGCTCCGTTGGAGAATACGGCCTCAATGATAAATAGGCCTTCCCATTTTGGCTGGAACTTGCCGGCGGTCTTGTGAGTCATGACCATCGGTCTCCGGACCACCAGAACGAGATCGCCCACTTGGAATGTTCTGATCTTGACCTTCTTGTTGAAGGCTCCGGAGATGCGTGCTTGGTATAGTTCGATCCTTTGCTGAGCTAGGAGGCACTTTTCATCTAAGGCCTCCAACTCTTGTAGTCGGCGTCGATAGTTATCATCCGTCATTAATTGATAAGTGAGGGCGACGTGGAGTGAGGGTATTTGAGTCTCTAATGGGAGAACTGCCTCACTTTCGTACACCAGGGAGAATGGTGTGTTCCCTGTGGCTGTTCGGACCGTGGTACGGTACGCCCATAAGCATTCACCAAGCTTCTCGTTCCAGTCACATTTGTTGGACGATACGAACTTCTTGAGTAACTTGATGATGGTTTTGTTGAATGCTTCTGCTAACCCATTCGCTGCTGGGTTGTATGGCGTCGAAGAAATATTCTGGATGCGGTGCTTGTCGCAGAATCGATAAAAGACATGGCTTACAAACTGCGAACCGTTGTCGTGGATGATCCTTCGGGGCAGTCCAAAGTGATAGATGACGTGATGCTTGAGGAAGCTGATCACGTTCAAAGTTTTGACTTCTGCAAGCAGGACAGCTTTCGCCCGTTTGGAGAAGTAGTCTGTGATTGCGAGTATGAAGCGATGTCCTCGGAAGGAAGGTAGAGTAATCGGACCGATGATATCTATCCCCCATGCTTCGAAGGGCCAGGATGCCACTATCGAATGTAGAAATTCGGATGGCTGGTGAATGAAGTCTGCGTGGACTTGGCAGGATTTGCACCTTCTTGCGTAGTCTATCGCATCCGCTACCATTGTGGGCCAGTATTAGCCCAATTCGGCGAAGACGGTCTTGCAATTTAGGACCAGGCTGATGGGCCCCGCAGACACTGTCATGCGCTTCTCGTACGGCTTCTTTGGCTTCTACGTTTGACAGACACCGAAGCAATAATCCATCGTAGGATCGCCGATACAGCATTTTTGTCTCTGTATCGTAGAAGAATCTGAGGGAACGCCGTCTAATGGAGGTGGCCTCCTTTGGGTTCTCGGGAAGGATGTCGTAGACGACGAAGTCGATGAATGGTTGTCTCCAATCTGGGGCATCATCAATCGCCTGAGCGGAATAACTTGCCACGAAATGAACATTATTCTTGGGGCAGACCAGCTCGTGGCCTCTCACATCTACCGATTGATGGGTATAATTCGACACTGCTAGGGAAGCGGCCAGGCCTGCTAAGGCATCGGCTTCGATATTTTGGAGTCTGGGGACGTGTTCGATGAAGAACCCCTCGAACGACGAGATGATGTCGATTGCTATTTGGTGATAGGGGATCATGTCTTCGTTGAGAACTTCATATGAGCCCCAGATTTGATTGACGATTAACTGAGAATCGCCGTATGTTTCAAGATATTCTGCCCCCAGCTTCCTTGCAAGTTGGAGGCCAATGACCAGAGCGTTGTACTCGGCCACATTGTTAGAGTAGGGTTCCGTGAGGGAGTAAGCGCGGTTAATCACCAATCCGAAAGGGAAGACTAGCACCACCCCGACTCCGACAACGATGTTGCCCTTGGATCCTGTTCTTGAAGCGTCGTCGAAGAACATCCGCCGTATGTTATCGTGAGAGGCTGCATTCGAGTCGGCGACCTCATCTGGAATTTCTTCATATATCCTGGATGATTCCGAACCCGGGTGGGCTGCCAAAAAGTCCGCCAAGGCTTGACCTTTGACAGCCTTTTGCGGGACGAAGATCATATGATAAGGGGATAGCAATATTGCCCTTGTAGCGAGGCGAGAGCTGAGTGCCCCTGGTTTAGTCATGAGGACCCTGAGAGGGTTGACTCGTGAGATCACATGTATTGTTTGTCCGGTGACATAGTGTCGCGTCTTCTGGATAGCGAACACCAGGGCAAGGCATTCATTCTCCACAGCGGTGTATCGGTGCTCTGGCCCAATCATCATTCGATTGAGGTAATATATGGCTTGTTCATGGCCTACATCGTTGTTTTGTGCCCGCAGAGCCCCGAGGGAATGTTCCATTGCTCGTACGTAGAGCAGGAATGGTTTTCCAGCAACCGGGGCCACCAGAACTGGAGGGTTCGACAAATATTCTTTGATGTTGTCGAAGGCCTGCTGATATTCTTCGTCCCACATGAACGAGACGCCTTTCTTCATGAGGTGGGTGAATGGTCGACATCGCCCGGAGAGGTTAGAAATGAACCTCCTGATGTAAGCTAGCCTCCCTTGAAGGCCTCTGAGTTCGCGGAGATTTTTCGGGGGACCCATCTCCATAATTGCCTTTGTCTTCTCGGGGTCTACATGGATACCCTGGGCGGTGATGATGAAACCCAAGAACTTTCCGCTGGATACGCCCAGGAAGGACTTCGTAGGGTTCATCTTCAAATTGTGCGCTCGTATCAGGTCGAATACCGTCCTTAGATCCTGCAGATAGAATCCCTTACGGTGACTCTTGACGGCAATGTCATCAACGTAGCACTCCACCGTCTTACGTAAGTGGTCTCTGAAGATGATACTTATGGCTCTTTGATATGTAGCGTCGGCATTCTTTAAACCGAAAGGCATGACTGTGTAGCAGTATGTGCCGATTGGTGTTCGGAATGATGTATGTTTTTCGTCGTCAGGAGACATCTTGATTTGGTTGTGCCTCGAGAATCCATCCATGAATAACATACGTTCGAAGCCGCATGTGTTTTCAATCATGATGTCTATGATAGGGAGGGGGAATTCATCTTTGGGACACGCCTCGTTCAGATTGCGGAAGTCGATGCAGATTCGAATCTTTCCATTCTTCTTGAGGACGGGTACTATATTGGCGACCCAGTCGGGATGTTGCTCTTCACATATGAAGCCGCTGGTTATCAATTTGTTGACTTTGGCTTCAATCGTATCCATGATGCCTGGGCGGAAGCGTCGCTGTTGTTGCTTGACTGGCTTTGCGTCCGGCCGAATGTTGAGCTTGTGAAGAGCAATATCGGGATTTAACCCCGACATGTCTTCATAGCTCCATGCGAACACATCAATGTATTCTTTGACAAGTTCTAGCAGTGATTCTTGCTCCTCGTCTGTTAAGCTTTTTCTGACAAAGATTGGTTTTGGAGAAGATTCGCTGCCGAGGTCGACCTGGATAACCTCATCTTTAGTAGGAGGGTCCCTCAGTTCGAACCGCTTTTCCCATTGCGCATCCAGCTGCTGTGTCCACGGCTCTAGCTCGAGGATTTCGGGGATGTCTTCGTACTCTTCATAAGCGTCGGCGAATGCCATGTTGACTGACAAGACTTGTCTGAATATATCTCCAATGCTGGTATCAGAGTCCGAAGTTGGTGACCCGGTCGAATGTGAATGCCAGTCACACTCTTCATCTGAACTTTCAGGGGTCGTCGTGGGTGTTACATACCCTAATCCACATCGAGTCTTGCTATAGTAGTCCCGTGGTTTGCCTGCCGGAACCGGTGGCTTCAAAGGTAATCGTCGCCCCGTGCCGTAGTTCAAGCCCGGCATAGTTTCTAGATCATACCCTTGTTTCTGCATGAGATATTTAGATTGGGGGCTATAAAGATACAGAGGCAGTCTCCCGGCATCTGGTCCAAGGTCGACTTCTTTTATGGTGAAGGGATGAGGGTCGTCCTTCTGGCCGAAGATGATTGAGTGGTCCCCTTCCTCGATTATGCGGTAAGCGTCTTCCGCTGGAGTAAGCTGGACTGCGGTGTGCACATTTGTTACCTGTGTGTGGAGGTGAGTACCTATACCGTGTTCCATAGCATACATCGTACAGAGCTTATTAAGCTCGAGGTAGTTCAAAGATAGCCCTTTATTGATGAAGTAAGGTATCTTTTCTGGGGGGATTATAACATCTGCGGAGGGAACATCAGTGTGGGCAACCATATACTTGGCTATCTCCGGTTCCTCTTCAGCTATCCCCTGTATAAACGAAGACTGAGAGGACGACCTGGGCAGCTTGATCGTCAGCGGTTCAGAGCGTGGAGTTGTTGGCAAAATAGCGACCCCCAGCTTGGCACTCGATGCTGGGTGGGGAGTGGTTGGTTCGCTTGAAGTTCCAGGCCTTGCATCGGGGTGATGACCCTTCATGGGAAGGCGTATCGTCATCGTCTTGTCGGAGGGATTGAGCTTCTCCGTTTGAGGCTGACCGGCTCTCGGTAGCCTAATTGTCAGCGGCTCCATTGTGGGTCTTGGCACTTGGCCAGACCTTGGCAGCCGGATTATCATCTGCTCTTCTTGTGCTGAGAGGCTGATTGCGTCCTTACGCAGAGTGGCAGTAAGGGGTGCTGACTTGCCAGGTTTGCGAGCTTGGAGGTGGATCGTCAGAGGCTCTTCTGATCCTGTGGTCGTCTCGATACTAGCTCGTACATCTCCTTCATCAAGATGCTTCTTCGATTTTTCGTACAGGCAGGAGTCTGAGTAATAGGATTCGACCCCTTTGAAGGGATCGATATCAGCAAATTTCGTCCTCACGAAGCCGTATTTGTCGACATATTTGAAGCATTGGTGCAGCGTGGAAGGCACGATCTTATAATCGTGTATCCATGGACGCCCCAAGAGGATGTTGTAAGAAGTGTCTGCATCAATGACGTAGCAGGTGACTTCGGATTAGAGGTCGCCAATTTTGCACTTCAGACGAATCTTTCCAATTGGGTAGCTCCTGTCCAAATTAAAACCGCTGATGGCGGTGCTTGTAGGCATCAGGCGATGCATTGGGATGTGGAGATGATGTAGCAGATCCTTCGGGATAATGCTTATGGAAGAGCCAGGATCAATGTACATCCGATCCACTTTTACGTCGCCGATGTATCCAGTATGGTATAGCGGACGATCGTGCAGGTTGGTTTTGATGAGCATGTCCTGCGGAGTGAAGACGATGTTGGGCATTGCTCCCGTACAGGTGCTGTCTTGGAGATCTGTAGGCAGGTTTTCTCCCGTAAGGTTGACCTGAGCCAGGTATACGTCGGCATTTTGGAGTGCATCGCTCAAAGCTGCACGAACATCCTTGGAGAGTCTCAAAAGCTCGTATAATGACAACTTGGTCGGTGTGTTGGCTAATTACGCTACGATGTCGAAGTTGTAGGGCTTCTCCAGCCCTTGTGATGCCTCTTTTCGGAGGGATTTGTCAAAGCGAGTCTCCCTCGGCCTAGGCTTGTCGGTCGTTGGAGGCTGAGCCGGTCCCGGAGCGTCCATTATAGCAGGCTGATGATCTTCAGCCGGATTGTCAGCCACAGGTTGGGATTGTGCCCCAGATCGTGTGACGACGGCTGTAGCTTTTTCGATGTCTGCCGAGATTTGTGCGGCAGGTCCTGACTTTTCTATTTTTCTTCTTGTAGGTGGAAGACGATATGGGCCGAGTCACTTTCGATACCAAGTCTGGATGGATCCACATGACCTTCCCTCGTGATGTGGTAAGGGGCACTAGACCAGCAGCCTGATCTCGGGGAGGTGGAAGATTAGCAATCTCCATTGTCGCCAGAGGGATGGGGACCACGCCGTCTTAAGTTTCCGTCGGAGGGAAGCTGCCAAATTATACTGACACCATATTGGCCGCCACCGTTACCTCTTCAAAATCGATGGCCAGTGCGTTCGAATCGATGAGATTTTGGATGTACCGTTTTAGTTGGTAGCAGTCGTGTGTGGCATGGTGGACGTAGCGATGGTAATGGCAGTACTTTGGGTTTTCCATGTCTGCCTGTCGCAGTTCCCGTCTTGGTAGAGGAAGCTGAATTCTGTCTCCTTGTATGAGCATGTCCAAGATGGACTTGACGTGACCGTCTTTGAAGGAGTAAGTAATTTGCGGCCATTGTTTGTCTGCTGGCTTTGGCTCAGGTTTCTGTGCTGTATCGGCCACCATAGCCTGCTTTTCCCTGCTGTCCCGATTGTTGGAGGGGCTACCCCCATTATCGTTGTTGGGACGCTTGCCCTTATTCTCTCCGTCCGAGATGTGCAGTCCCAATTGGCGGGCTTTCTTCAATCGTTCTTCGGCGCTTGTGGCACTGATGATGAACGTCTTCCAATCCTTGAATTGACTTTCGCCCATCCAGAGACTGATTGTTGGGGGTAATCTCTTTTGGCAAATTTCAATCAAGGAGGAATCTGGATTTCCAGATGGCAGCTTCATTGCGGTTTGGCAAACCGCTCGATATAGTTTCTTGTTAGTTCTTTCTCTCCTTGGACGACGTCCATGAGGGTGGACATTGTGATGTCCTGCCCTACTTCGTAGAATCTCTCCAAGAACATGCGCTTGAAGGCGGCGAAGGAGTGGATACAGTTGTCCGGCAGATTGCGATACCAGTCGAAGGCGACTCCTTCCAATGCTCCGATGAATAATCGTGTGAGAATGGCATCGTCATGGGGCAGATGGTCGGTGGTGACCTCAAAGTAAGTGATGTATCGACTTGCTGAGGTCTTGCCATCATAAGGATTGATGTTGAACGGCTTATATCTTAGTGGGAATGGAACATCCCTCCATGCAGCAGGGTATGGTTGCCGTATTCTGAGGTCTTAAGAGTTTTCTCGAGCGTGGAACATGGCTCGAAGCTCTTGTACCTCTCTTCTCGCTTCGTGGGCCTCATCCACGGCGGTGGGGGCCGTTGTTTCAGGAGGATTGTTGCCCGGGTTTGGTGCCACCGAATTCGAGTCCGCATTGACCGCGGGACCCACGCTTGTTTGGCTAGGCGTTCCCCCTTACAGAGTTGGAAGGGCCGCTTTAATCTCGTCTACAGACTTGACCAAAGCAAGCAATATGGCTTCGAGACTGTCGATGCGTTGGCGATCACTGGAACCACCTTGATTGCTGTCTGTCATAAATACCGTCTTCACATGAGGAGAGATAGACGGAGTAGTGGAGGAAGCGCCCTCCGAATCGTACCCCTGTAGTGAGAAGTCATCGGGGCATGTGGGTATGTTCCCTTCTGATTCAGACTCGGAAGGAACAGTACCCCCAGTCTCCGAGTTCGCCTCGTCTTGGAAGTTATGGACGTCCTCGGGGACGTCGAGGTTTGCTGTATCCGATAGGAGAGTTGTCTCCCCTGGCTCGTCTTCTTGGAACATCGAATTGCTGTGGAGGCTCGGAGGGGTGCTACCCCCAGCCCTTGCAACCCCCTGCGTTGTGGACGACGAATCTCCTATTGTAGCAGATTTCGTCTTAGAGCGAGTACCTTAGAAAACTCCGGTGGTGGGCACCCGTTTGGACGACAGTCTTTTAGTCGCAGTGGTTGAAATCTTCGGGCTGGGAACATTTGTCTTCTTCCTCCTTCCATCAGCGGGGACTTTCCGAGCGAAGTTGCAAGAGGCGACGGGTAGTGCCTCGTCTTCTGAAGATGGCTATTGCAGTCTTTGAAAGACAGACTGTCGGTCTTCTCGTATCGTTACGCTGTTGCAGCAGCAGTTGACGATGACTTGGGTGCAGTGGCGTCCGTGGGAGGACTATTTGTACCCTGATGCATCTTCTCTTTCCTTGCGTTTGTGGAGGATGGCCTCATGCAAGTCAGATGGGTCTGGACCGACCATATTTGCTCCCGGGATTTTGGAAGACTTTTGCGAACCTCTCTGTCCGTTTGCCGCCAGGGGCTGGACTCGAGTGGGTCTGTACAACTTCCCATCCGAGGCCCGCGTAGCAGTATGCAGAACGCTCGGATGGTCGGAGGTCAGATCAGCGGACCGAACTCGCCAGGCTCGTGCTGCTTTAGACTTCTTCGCTCTAGTGCGTACGGGCACATAGTAGGAAGAGTCTAAGTGAAACTGGAGAGAGTCAGACATATCTTCTTGGGAGCACAAGAGATCAGGACCGTACGAGAGGTGGTCGAAGACAGAGCCGCGGGGAGTAGGCGTCATGCGGCTGTCATCGTTGGTCCGTATGCGGCTGGCAGACGTAGCTGCATAGGCTTTCTTCATGCGGCTGGAAGTCTCAGCCGCGTGAGTCTTCTTTATGCGGCTGGAAGATCTAGCCGTATGGATTTTCTTCTTACGGCCGGTAGATCCACCCGTATGAGCCTCATGCATGTGTTTGACAGATTTGGCCACAGGAGTGCTCGGCTTCTTCTTGGGGTACGTAGAGTCGCTCTTTGTCCCTACAAGTCTAGCATCGTAATGCTTTCCTCTGCCGGACTCGGGGACAGCAGAGTTTCTCTACGGCTCGAAATGGAGCCGTATGAGAATAACCCTCGACGCCTTGGGTAGCAGAGAGTACCCCGTCCAGAGTTTGTGGAGGAGCAAACGATTTTGGCCTCCACTCACAGCGAGCTTTCTTTGTGCGGGTTCGTTTCTGGATCGGGCCAGCACTTCCTTCAGAGAGCACCTCTTCAAACGCTTGTTGGTCGAAACGGACGACCATCTTCTGTTGCGTGGAGCCAAGCTTGGCTGTATCCGACTGCGTCACCAACTCCTCAGCCATGGAGAAGTTTGTCCCCAGCGGAGTCGCCATCGTGTTTTCCATTGATTGTAAAAGTACAGAACAGTTTTATGGGAGGACTGAACTTAGACTCACAATACAAACTCGCTTGTACAAAGAAAGCCTAGGGACGAAAGCCTAGGTACAGCAGACTAAGTACAATGTTTATTTTAGATTCTGGGGAGTGACGATAGAGGCTCGGGAAGGCGACGGCAGCCCTGCCTTACTCCTTGGACGATCGGTATGCATCCTTGGCTCCAGAAGATTTGTTCAGCGTTGAAGAAATGCTCTCTTTGCTCTCTTTCTGCTTTTTCTCTCCAAGTATGTGGTGCTCTCTCTGATCTCGAAAAGGGGTCTCTCTGGTCACACTCTATTCATTGTATATATTCCAGGAATGTCTCTCTTTATAAGGGAATGGCACCTTACTATTTATAGGAATGGGTTATGATCATTAGGGTTGCAAATGATTGCTTCCTGGGGATGGCGGCGGCCTGTGGATTGGTCAATCTAGGCTATTAGTTTTGAGTGTGATGAATCTGGACCATTAAGTGTAGATTACACCAAATCTTATCAGCAATTAATGCTGATTGGAATAAATCTTCCTCATAATGATCTTCTGATGTCGGCAAATAAATTTAATTTATTCTCCTGCCACGTGTCCCAGATTATTGGGATTTGACCCAAACTCTGATTGCAATAAATCTGGGAAATTGATCGGCTTTGGACATGTGTCCCAGGAGCCACTGGGGGATCTGAACCGCATGAAGATTGAGCCGCATAAGATTTGGGCCGCATAAGGTTTGGGCCACGTGTCAGGGCTGCTTGGGGTAGTAGCCCTCCCTCGAACCTTTGAACTGCATGGAGGTGATCTTTGCGAGCCGCATAGGGAAGCATCCGCTTGAGACGCATGGAAATGGTCCGCTTGAGCCGCATGGGAAGGCCTTCGCTTGAGCCGCATGAGACTGTTTCGGCCTGAGCCGCATAGAACGGCTTCATTCTGAACCGCATGGGAAGTCTTCGCTCGAGCCATACGAACGCCCACGTGGTAAGGTCACGTGGCATTTTTATGGATCTCGGGGGATTGTGTCAGGATCTCCTTCTCTTCCCTAGGGGTCTGTCATTATGACAGAGTCATAATTACCTCTCTTGTGTCAGGGCTGTCGGTTTTTTCAGAGTTGTCAGCCGCCAACGTAATTAATACAGCATAGGGCGGAGGGGAGCACTGTTACCACGTATCTTTTGAGCCGCATGGGATGTCTCGGGCCGCATAGTCCCTTATGCCGCATGACTTTATGAGCCGCATGGGCTTTATGAGCCGCATGAGATTTCCTAGCCGCATGGATCATTTTCTATGCTTTACAGGTAGGAATATAGAAAGTATCTAGCCTTCATAAACCGAGTCCAGATGGAGGTACCCGAATGGAGCTTCCACCAAAACTTCATAGAGCTGGCGTCAATGATGTGTGCTAGTCTGCTGAAGCCAAGTCTACCCGCATCGGTAGGTTTGGCCATGGTGTCCCAGCTGGCCCAGTAGTGCTTTTCCTTCCCGTCGAGGTGTCCCCAAAAGATGTTGGCAAAGAGGAATTCTAATGATGATAAAACCTTCTTAGGGGTGGCAGACTGCCAGGGTGTAGATGGGGATGGAGGATAAGACATGCTTGATTAGAATCATCTTTCCACCCGACAATAGGGTCGCGTTATGCCATCCCTCGATTTTTTTCCTAATTTTGTTCACAAGCCCTTCGACGATGTTCGAATTCGATTTACCATAAACCAACGGGCACCCGAGATAAAAGAACACAGGTAAGCGATAGAGAAGGATGTCAGGTTGGCGAGAGTTGTCGAGTGGTTCCTGTCGGCTTTGTGATGGGTATAGATTACGCTTTTGTTAGTGTTGACTCGTTGGCCCGAGCATTTGGTGTATTTTTCAAGAGTTCTGCAGACCACCTCCACCGACCCGACGTCACTGGAAGAGAAGATGAGGATGTCGTCCGCGTAGGCCAGATGAGTAATTAAAGGCAGCCAATGGTAGTATGGAAGTGGTGGAATCTGGGGATATTTGGCATGCTTTTCAGGTTTTTGCTGAGCGCTTCGGCGGCGATGATGAAGATGGTGGAAGAAAGGGGGTCTCCCTAACGAACCCCGCAGCTAGATTTGAAGAAGTCGTCGGCTTGTCCGTTGATGACTGTAGAGAATCAGGAGTTGCTGATGGATCTGAAGATGACGTCAATCCAAGTTTCAGAGAACCTGAAAGCCCTGAACACCCAAATCATTAATTGCCAGTCCAGACGGTCATAGGCCTTCTCCATGTCGAGTTTGATAGCGACGTTCCCAACCCTGGATGGGAATTTTATGCAAGCTATCATTTTCTGGGCTAGAAGGATGTTGTCGGTGATGTTCTGCACAGGGACAAAGCCGCTTTGCTCCTCGGAGATTATCTTGGGAAGAAGAGAGGACATACGGATTACGATGATCTTGGAGATAATTTTATTTGTTAAGGCACATAAGCTGATCGGTCTGAAGTCTTTGAAGGACTCCGAGTTGTCTTTTTTTGGGATGAGGATCAGGTTGGCTCGAGATATGGATTTGGGGTAGCTTGTGCCTTGGAAGAATGCAACAACGGCCGCATGAAAGTCCAATTCGATGATATGCCAACAAGTTCGGAAGAAGACACCGGAAAAACCATCAGGACCGGGGGCGCTTTGTTCGTCGAGGGCCCATACTGCCGACTTGACTTCCTCCACGGCGGGGGGGGTTCAAAAGCTGCTCGTTTGCTCGCTCGCTGATTAAGTTGGGGACCTTAGCCAGGAATTCTTCCTCTTTAACGACGACGTCTTTGGAGAATAATTTGGTATAGAAGTTAGCGGCTTCCACGTAGATGATATATATATATATATATATATATATATATATATATATATATATATATCAATGATAATAAAATATTAGTGTGTTTATTAATGTTAGTTATTATTATTATTATTATTATAGGAGTTCATGAGACTGAGACAACAGAAGTTGGAGCCTGATTCATGATCAACACTCTTGCGATAATTCCAGGCAAGATACCATGCCACTGTGATCCTTTTTAATTTTCTGCTTTACATGGACATGTTGTTGTATGTTAGGATTAGATGTGTTAGGAGAGCACCAAGTGTTACTTGGGTACAGTCGATGATGCCATCGATGACATATAGTGGGTGTGTGTGTGACCTAGAGTACTAGTAGACTTTCTCGTGTTGAAGTTATTTTTATATGACTTGGACATGACACTTGAAGTAAGAGTTACATTGCTATTGGCACACATCTTGTATTTAGTCGGTACAAGAGGTTCATGTAACGGATCATATATGACTAGTTGTGCTAGTTATAGGACGTGCATTTGAGATACGAGTCTTACGAGTTATGGACATGATCTTGTACTACTCTTGGGCGGGAAAGACTATTAGTAGCCGTATGAGATAGAAACATTTTTATCCTTATATTTGCCCGGTTATGGTTCATAGTTTCCCGATTATGGGTGTATTACTAGAGTATATATCCAGCTGCGGCCGTCGACCGTACGTCAAAATACGGTCAGGAGGTATGCTAGTATATACATAAGCCTCTAGCGGTTCCTATGCTTTATTCCCTCACCTAATCATATGTACCAAAGTAGTCTTCAAGTGAATTACACTTAGAAGGATAGTTTACCTTGTCAGTTATATTCATGTTTATGTATATTACTTTTACTGTTGTGCTAGTTGTTGTATCTTGTTACGTCCCTCTGAGAACCTAGTGATGTCTCCAGATGTTAGTTGAACTTCCAGCATGCGGTTATAGTGATGTGTTCTGAAAGATTCATGTATTATTCATAGTATTTCTTATTATCGCTTTTGCGTCCTTTGTACTATTTATTTCGGTCTTTGCTATCATAGCCTAGTTTTACTAGACCTTTTTTTATTCTTTGGGTAATTCCAAACATATATGTTGATGGGTTGCGAACTATGACATATATCGTTTGTTCTTGAATTTGTTCATTATTGTGGATTGAGACATAGTTGAGATATAAATTAGTTAGTATATGTTTATACTATTTAACTTACTACGATTAGGATAAGTCCATTAAATTGGGAATATATTCCAGCCGTAGAGCTGGCAAGCTTATGTCCTGGGTTCCTATATATTTTGGAATTGGGACGTGACATATTTTTTTGGTGGCCTATACAGGTCTGATTAAATCGTTTCGGTTATGTTACTTACCGAACGAGCCTGTAATGGGACAGTCTATTATAATCTCAATCCACAACCGTTATTGAATTCCCTTTATATCAACTATCACCCTTGAACATATAGAGCCTAAAAATCAAGTTGCACCTTCAAAACTGATCGGTGATCAAGTTGCGCCTCAAAAATCAAGTTGCGCCACTGATATGAAGCAGACTGAGCCACCGATCAGATTGCACCTGATATCAGACTGTGCCCAATCTTTTTGCGCCAAAGCCTACGTGGCATCTGACACTTAATGGTCATTACCTGACCATACTGATGACTGACACAACAGTGAACGAGAAAAATCTCTTCGAATCTCGTGAATTGTGCCACTCGAGGAAAAGTTGGTGGACAGCTGTCTTATACACTTCGTGAGTTACGCCCAGGCGCAATCTAAACAAAATCCTTAGTTGCTCCTGTACGCAACCTGAACGACTTTTGATCAGAAGCTGCCACATGTGTAGGCACCGCTCAAATCAAGCGCAGTTTGACTTGTTGACTGAAGCTCGCGCAACCTGATAAAGTTGAGACAACTTACATTCTAAAGCAGGATGACGTGGCGCACATGCCAATAATCTCTCAAGACGTGTCTACTATCATGTACACGACCATGCGCATCTCAATAATACGATGCCACGCGTCTAAATACAGTTAGTACACGATTGACAACTAATGAAAGTTGGCACAACGGAGGTTGGTGCAATCCAGTATGGCGCAATCCAGCCTCGCGCACATTAGAATAACTGCTAAAACAGTTATTTCCTGAACTCTATAAATAGAGTTTCAATCATCATCAAGAGGAGATCAAGAACTCTTGCAAAATTGCTGCTGCATTCTCAGAGGCTACAGTCTTCAAGTTCACATAGTCCAAGGGATAAAGTGATCGTCTTCTGATCAGATTCCTAAAGTTACTTTTCCAGAATTCATTGTACTTTGTACTCTTTTACAAGTTTGGAATAAAACCAATTTTTGTTTTTGCCAGCATCAAAGAAATCACATTCAAGATTTAAGAACTATCATCAATCTAATGCGCCAGCATCAACTCAAGATGAACCCCACCAAGTCTTTCTTGGGTGTATCTAGTGGTAAGTTTTCGGCTTCGTCATTACCTCTAAGGGTATACACGTTGATCCCAGAAGATCAAAGACATTCAAGAGCTGTGTCCTCCACGCAACCTAAAAGAGCTACGAGATTTCAAGGTCGACTTGCGTACATCAGCGGTTCATTTCGAATTTATCTGGACGTTGTAGACCATTTACTCACTTAATGAAGAAAGGTGTATCTTTCGTTTGGACGGAAGAATGTCAACGAGCATTTGATGATATAAAGCGGTATTTAATGAGTCCACCGGTTCTTATACCACCGATCTCAGGGGTACCCTTCTTAATGTATGTCCGAGCAATGGATCATTCATTGGAGCTTTGATAGCTCAGAAGAACAAGGAAGGTCATGAACAAGCCATCTACTATCTTAGTCGAATGATGATTGGAGCTGAACATCGTTATAGTCCGGTGGAGAAGGAATATTTAGCCTTAATATTTGTTGTTCAGAAGAAAGACATTACATCATAGGCCAAACTATTCATGTCATATCTCGGGTTAATCCTCTTCGAGTTTTAATGAAGAAGCCAAGCACACTCAATTCTAGACTTGCCACATGGGCCATATTGTTAGCACAATATGATATAGTTTATGTTCCTCAAAAGTCTGTGAAAGGCTAAGCACTTGCCGACTTCTTAGCAGCTCATCCTGTCCCTGAGACATCTAAACTCTATGATGAGATTCCGGACGAAATATTGGAATCAAATATGATCTCATAAGAATTTCCTACTTGGAGGTTGTTCTTTGATGGAGCTTCTAGAATTGGACCTGGAGGTTCTCTTGTTGCTGGAGTAGGAATTGTTCTTGTTTCAACTGATGGATTAACTATTCAAAGGGCCTATTCTTTAGATAAATCATGCTCTAACAATGTGGCAGAATACAATGCTTTGCTCATTGGACTTCAATTAGCCAAACAATTGAATATTGAATATCTCGAAGTATATGGTGACTCTAAGCTGATTATTAATCAAGTTTGAGGCATATATGAAGTCCGACATCAAGATTTGGTTCATAGCATGAAGTAGAACTAGAATAGCTTCTTCATTCAAAGGATTCTTTATCGAACATGTACGTTGCACATGCAATACAAAGCTGATGCTTTAGCTAACCTAGCTGCAGTATTGGCAGTTCCAGTCAAAAGACAACAAATGTGGTTATCTCTAATAGAGAATTATTTTGTGTTGAAAACAACCACAACATTGAATTCAGCAACCTAACTGAAGTCAATGTCATTAGTGAAGACTGGAGGACACCTTTCATTAATTTTGCAGTACATGACATATTGCCAGAAGATCCTAAAGAAGCTACAAGTATCCATCGTCGATCACTTCGATTCTATTATAATCATACTACTAAGACATTGTATCAAAAACTTTTGATGGATTACTCTTGAGGTGTCTAGCTGGCGATGAAGCAAAGCAGATATTACGTGAAGCTCATGATGGTGTTTGTGGAGCACATCAACCTGGTCCTAAACTACAGGATCTTATCCGACGTATGGGCTACTACTGGCCTTCTATGATATCAGATGCTATTGATTATGCAAGAAAATGTCGTGCATGTCAAATTCGTACAGATTACATTCACCAACCATCAGAATTTCTTCATCCAACTGCAGCCTCATGGCCTTTTGAAGCTTGGGGTATGGATATAATTGGCCCTATCAATCCTCCGTTATCTAAAAGACATCGGTTCATCTTAGCCATAACCGATTATTTTTCCAAGTGGACAGAAGCTAAACCTTTGGCTGAAGTAAAAACTAGTAGCGTTATCAACTTCATCAAACATCATGTGATATATGATTTGGTGTCCCTCGCCGAATCATTCATGATAATGGGTCGCAATTCATCAGTCAGAAGTTTCATAGGTTCTGTGATGACAACAGAATCAATAATGTTGCTTCAACAGCCTATAATCCTGCGGCTAACGGGTTGGCTGAAGCATTCAACAAGACCATTATCAAACTCCTTAAAAAGTTTGTCTCTATTAACAAACGTAATTGGAGTGATAAACTTGGAGAATGTCTATGGGCATATCGTACTACTGTCCGTAACCCCACAGGTTGCACACCTTTTTCTCTGATGTATGGATGTGAAGCGGTACTACCTTTGGAGATTCAAATTCCATCATTGAGAATCGCATTGCTAATGAGCTTACTACAGACAATAATGATCGTCTTCGGCTTCAGGAATTTGAGGCACTCGATGAGAAAAGGTTATTGGCTCAACAACACATTAAACTTTATCAGGCACAGATTTCAAAAGCTTTAATCGCAAAGTCAGAGTGCGAACATTTCAAGAAGGCGAGTTGGTTCTTACAGTCAGACGTCCTATGACTACGACATATATGAGCAAAGGCAAGTTCGAGGCAAAATGGGAAGGACCATATGTGATAAATAAAGTCTTTTCTAACGGAGCCTATCAATTAACATATATGGATGGTGAGTTGCTATGATGCCCATCAATGGCAAATTTCTCAAGAAATATTACGTATAAAGACAAAATGTACTTTATTTTCAGAGACATGATATAAATAAAAGTTCATTTTTATTCAAAAGAAGAATTGAATTGCATAATATTAAGGACGGGAGGAGGCCATGATCCTTCATGATTAAATACATAGTTCGCCAATCGTTCAAGCATCTCATTGCCAGAACTCACGAAAAACTCGCAAGCAGCCATCCTCAATGCTTCTTCTTCGACAGTCTTCCCGGGTTCCACTAATTTGGAGATCAAATCTTGTCCTGGCACAGGAAGAACAGTTGAGCCTTTGCCCCTTTCTTTCTGAGGAGGTACTGAAGGCTCAGCAGGTGGTGTCTCAGTTTTTCCTTCAAGCTTCGGATGAGCAAATCTTTGGAAGACATTTTTTTACAGAAGGAAAGAGATTGGTGATGTCTACGAAAGTTTTTGTTCTATTTATAGACAAAACAACTAGATAGTCAATCTCGAGAACTGATGCGACTTTTCGAAAGAAACCCAACTGTTCGTTCATTTATTGTTCGTTCATTTCTAACTGTTCGTTCATTTATAACTGTTCGTCATTATCCAATGTGACTTCATTCATTTTCAATATCCTTATCTCGAAAATTGAAGTGATCGTTCTCTTTTTCTCATGAAAGTTCATATTCTCTATACTTTTGAAATTCTGTATTACATCAGCAGCTTGTCATCCACATTTTTCCTTGATTCTATGTTTCTTATCACCACATCAAAATCAAATCGTAAAGAAGAGAAAATCATTCTTTATTCCTTCTTTAAAAACATAGATACATCTTAATGGAAATCTATTACATCTCGGATTTTTATTCAAATAAGGTCTATTACATCTTTGGATCTTCCCATTGATAATGAAGATCTATTACATCTTTGGATCTCTTATTTGTTGGTGGCAATTCCTTGTCGTCTCGACCCGAAGCAACGAGCTCGACAATGGAATTAACTCTGGTCTTCTCTCTCAGAAAGACTAGAGGAGAACCACAGAGTGCAGCAGCCCAAAGAGAGCTGCTGTCAATACAACTGGTGGAAGGAGACGACCCGCCAGGAGAACTAGAAACGAGATCACCCTTGTGATATGATACCTAATTCTGTCTCTCCACTATCCAACTCTCATGTATAAAGGCTCTTCCTACCATCTGAGGAAGACCCTTCTTAACATGAAAGTCCTGAGATGTTGATTTGAGTGTCAAAACCATATGAGCTGCCCGATGTGGGTGTCAAAAGAATGTTCTCTACAACATCCAAATCACCAATACCAGTTCTGAAGAAGCTCGCTAACCAAATTCCTGCAAATATCAATAAAGAGAAGTTAGCCGAATCTATCAGCAGCATGGCGCCTACGAACTGGCGCACATCAGTATGCGCATACAAACAGGCGCACATCAGCAGTACGCCTACAAACAGGCGGACATCAGCATTGCGCCTACAAGCAGGCGCATATCAGTATTGAACACGGATCAAACAGGCGTATGATAGCAATATGCACCTCTAATCAAGCTAAACATTGGGACTATAGTGTGTGCCTATTTTCAGAAATAGTTAGCGCAGACTTACTAGTTTTGAAGACACAGCATGCAAGCAAATAGTGTCAGAATGAAGTGGCGTAAGTGAAGCCTTGTGGAAGACATTTGTTTGAGCAGTATGAATGGTTCTTTATTTCTGGATATCCTTTTTAAAGAGGTTATAGAGGAGGTGAGTGCGTTGTTCTAGGATCCTATTTTGGGAAAAACTGAAAATAGGTATCTAAAAGCGTGTAATGGCTGCCACGTGTTCCTCAGAAGAAACAGCAAAACGAAGAATCAGCTAAAAGAATATGTCCATGAGCACCATTCGAAGTCACAGCTACACAATATCAGAAATTTTAAAATTTCATTTGCATAAAGATGGGTGGACCCCTACAACCAAGGACATGAGAGCAAATAACAAAAGTTGCTCTCATTAAAAAAGAACATTATTTTTTCCTTGCCATCATCAGTCTGACGAAGGGCGGCGTCCAACTCTTGTATGGTACAGATCCCCGAGCACGCATCAGGTTGAGAAATCCCTCTGAATTGGCGTGCTCCTCAGAGGATGATCCGCCACTCGAGCGATTGAAGACTGACGGAGTTAAACTGAAACAGTTCAGAAAGTTCACTGCCCTCAAAGCTGGGTCAGCCTCCAACAAAAAGTTGTAGGCGCAATATCTTGTCTCGCTTCAGGAGACTTGGTTGTGATGTCAGCCTTGGTCTCCATCTCTTACTTCTTGGGGGCCATTGAAGAACAGAAGTGAAGATCAAAGTACGGAGATCAACTACATATATATCAACAAATTGACTCTTCGTATTCCTTATGGGAAACTGAAATCAATAAAACTCTGGAAGACGAAGAGAAGATTGATATTTTTGAGAAAGGTATTTAATCATGATGACCGAGCATGAGTCCGGCGCAACCTGACTTAGTCAAACTTTTATAAATTCAAAGTATTCCAAAACTTTGCAAATGTCTTTAAGTTTTAGAAACTTTGAAGGGGGTCTTGTAGAGCCTAAAAATTAAGTTGCGCTTCAAAATACTGACCAGTGATCAAGTTGCACCTCAAAAATCAAATTGTGCCACTGATATGAAGCAGACTACGCCACCGATCAGATTGCGCCTGATATCAAACTGCCCCAATCTTTTTGTGCCAAAACCTACGTGGCATCTGACACTTAATGGTCATCATTACCAGACCATACTGACGACTGACACAACAGCGAAGGAGGAAAATCTCTTCGAATCTCGTGAATTGTGCCGCTCGAGGAAAAGTTGGTGGACAGCTGTCTTATACACTTCGTGAGTTGCGCCCAGGCACAATCTAAACAAAATCCTTAATTGCGCCTGCGCAACCTGAACGACTTTTTATCAGAAGCTGCCACGTGTGTAGGCGCCGCTCAAATCAAGCCAGTTTGACTTGTTGACTGAAGCTCGCGCAACCTGATAAAGTTGAGATAACTTATATTCTAAAGCAGGATGATGTGGCGCACATGCCACTAATCTCTCAAGACGTGTCTACTATCCTGTACACGACCACGTGCATCTCAATCATACGATGCCATACGTCTAAATACAGTTAGTACACGATTGACAACTGAATGAAAGTTGGCGCAACAGGAGGTTGGCGCAATCCAGTATGGCACAATCCAGTCTCGCGCACATGAGAATAACTGCTAACAGTAATTTCCTGAACTCTATAAATAGAGTTTCCAATCATCATCAAGAGGAGATCAAGAACTCTTGTAAAATTACTGGTGCATCTCCAGAGGCTACAGTCTTCAAGTTCACATAGTCCAAAGGATAAAGTGGTCGTCTTCTGATCAGATTCTAAAGTTGTACTTCTCCAGAATTTATTGTACTTTGTACTCTTTTACAAGTTTGGAATAAAACAAATTTTTGTTTTTGCAAACAGAACATCGTGTTTGTAATTGAACATACCTCTTTTGAACTCCTTATATCGAATTCTCGTCTTTTCTAATTTCAAAGAACTGAACATCTACGCTTAATGAACTATTTATTTTATATTGTGTGATAGAAGTAAGAGGGATAGAATATAGGGAGTGATTATCCATAAACGAGTAGGGTAGAGATAGACACCTTACTAGATGGACCGAGTAGGTAGGAGTAGCATTCTTCTGCGATAGAAATTTTTACCTAGAGGACATAGGAACCAATGCTTGATGGGAGCAGGTAAATAGCTATGGTGGGTAGAATTTTATAGATATTCCCCTTAGATGGAAGCTAGAATAGAGTATATTGCAGGATTTGACCTAACGAGAGACCCTAAGATTAATAGACTAATCTATGCTACTCTTTGCCTAAGATATAACCTTGAATAGAAGTACTAGAGGGATTTTTTATTCGAGTATTAATATTATGATAGGTGACCTAGAAGTATTAGATAGAGTATGAAGGTTTGAGTTGGGTTAGACGACTATCTCTACATATCGTAAGACTAGCCTTGAAACGATCTATAAAATACAATGACTAGAAGATTGACCAATAGGTGTGTGTGTATCTGTTCAGCTCAGCCTCGACCCTTGTCTAGCAGATAGTGCAAAATTTTAGGTGTACTTATATGAATTGTATAGCCTATTGATAGTCAGAAGGAGTAGAGTATTATTTTTCTTCTATTTTATTGAATACATGGCCTATATAGGAATAGTGTTGAGTTAGTAATAATTTTTCCTTATAGAGTTGCTAACCAATAGCACCATGACGGCAATTAGGACTGCTTAGAAAGCCTTGATTTCATCCCGCAATACCGAAATATTGTATTCCACAGAAAGTTGTACCATTCTTATAATTAGATTTTGTGTTGTCTCATCTTAGTTAGGAAGTATTAGAATTACGTGTGCTTAGTTTTAGATAGATATTGTAAACTTAGAATCCCATGGTATAAGGGTCCTCTAGAAATCATGTTTAAATAGTTTCAATTATGCATGCTTTAATGTAATTTCGAGGACAACATGAAGGATTGATAAGACATCTAGGATTACATCTTTAGCAGAGGGTTCATGTGCTAAAAAAGGAGCTCTGGGTTAGTCACTTTGGCGGCAAGAAGGTACGCGTTCAGAAGGATTACAAGACGAAGCTGGGATTATGCCATTGATAATTTATTAGTATTAATATTAGTGTTGTATAATATTGTATGTCTAATTTCGAGAACGAAATTTCTTAGGGTGGGTAGGTTATAAGCCCCCTAGATTTTTAGAGTCATTTTTTTTATTATTTTTATTTAATATAGTTATTAATATATTTTCTCACTTTTATTTATGATCATAATCTATACTCTTCCGTAGCTTTATATTTTGGTGCACAAGAAATGCCAAACTCTAGAAACTTCTTTCATGAGTTTTGACCTAGAAAAGTTTATCTACAAATTGGCATATCATTTCTGACTCAAATATGACTTCTTGTATTCTATTTGCTTCGCACAAGTTCGGGGTCAATGTAGACCAAGAAGTTATCTACCATAAAACTTGTCGTAACTTCCACTTTAAATTCCCTACTTGACATCGATCCAACCTAAACAAGGCAAGATATGATTTCGACTATTTTTAGCCTACTACACACATGCCTATGGTGTCCCACTCAATAGAGGCCCTATGTTGTATTTAAATTCAAAAGGCTCATAGGACCCCTTATGTGATATTTTAAGCCTATTTCCAAATCGGGTAATTCTTGAGCCTAAACTTGTCTAACAAGTTGAAGATGACCTGTTAGGGTCATTCCCACATAGATAGGGCCATTCTAGATTTTTTTATTTCAGATTTTTTAAGACTTTAATTGGGTCAAACCTATTAGGAAAACTCGATCAATGCTAGTTTCTAATTTGGAAACTTGTATCTTCATATGTCAATCTCGCTTGTATTTGGTTTCCAAAACCCATCAATACCCAACCCTACCCACATAAGAAAAACCTATAACGGTCCCCAACCCTTTGTATATGTAACACACTAACCTACTGAAAAGCCCTCTCCATAAATCCTAACCCAACCCAACTCCATTGTCGCCAAACTGCTGTTGTTTTCCCCTCTTCTTCTTGTTGTTCGACCCTGTCACCACCCGCTCCACTTTTCGAGATACGAGTGCGTATCCAAGCCAGCCTATGCCGCAATGTCGGCGATAGAACACTGTCTAGCCACAATACTCAAAATCACAACTAAATGCTCATTCACAAAATTAAACTAAATTATAATATTCAAAGATTTACATTTGATATAAGGTATAATGTCTCATAATTTATAAAAAACAACTCAATAAAACTCAACTACCTAACTAATCTCTAGTCTCTATCTCCTCTCGTATGGTCCACAACACGAAAGTAGGAAGTACGTCATCCTCACCTAAATCAACGATCCAGTTACAAAAGGAACCATTCTAACAGAAGTTCCAATAATTGAAAAAATCTATAAAACTATAAATAATACTAAATACATGATGGGTGTATAAACAGGAATCATGGTATAAACATGTGAGTAAAGGCAGGAGAACATGGCATCCAAAACAAGGGAGTGACAGGAACTGTAATATAGCATGACTACATCTAACTAGTCATTTGAAATACACTTTCGACATGTAAATGGCTAAGGGGTAAATTTGGTACCCCGTACGTGAATTGTACGACTTCTATCAGACACGATCAGACATTTTGGAATATTTTGGGAATATTTACATGTCTACTAATGTACTTCCCCGTGCTACTTGTACTCATGGATTCAACAAGTCACAAACGGGGTAAACATGCAAGTCAAGAAAAATAACATGTAAAGAATCCATAACTACTATCTCGTGTACAATCGTGTTAAAATCAACCGAATATCAATGTAAAGCACCACTAAATACATGAATCATAGATATGATCAAATACGAAAACTATCAGAAATGTACTCGCCGGAGGTCCTTAGCTGATGAAACCGATAATACTGTTGCATCCAGAATAGTCTGATTGGCTATGGTCGATGTGGATTGACAAAGAAATAGAAGTACGATTAGATTGGTTATGATCACGATTAATCTAAGAGAAAATCATTTAAGAAACACAATTCCTAACCTAGAAAGTATCTATAACAATATATTATTTAAAAGATGTTTAGAAACTATTTATAAACTTTATAAACACTTTTGGAAAAACCCTTTAAGAAAATACTATATAATTTATTTTTAAGGATGCTTTTTAATAAAATCTGAAATACTTCTAATGTACAAGTAGTTATACCAAAAAGTCTACTAACAATAAAATCGAATGAATCAAAAGCCCAAAATAAAATCCCTAAAACCACTAAAACAAAATAAGGAAATAAATAAACTAATTATTGTGAAATATGAAACATACTTTAATTTTATAGAAAATATTATGATAATATCTTTAATATACTTTATTATAAAGCCCGTGGTAATAATCTAGTCCAAAGTATTTAAATTATATAGATGTTTAAGGCCCATTAACAAGGCCAAATGAGTGATAATCCCTAAACTTACCAAGTTCCCTTTAAGTCCATATATTAAATGCCACAAAATAACTAATAACTATAATAATAACAAAATATTATTAATAATACTATCAATACAAGTATTGCTATATAATATTGTTTGCCATTGATTGTAAAAGTACAGAACAATTTTATAGGAGGACTGAACTTAGACTCACAATACAAACTCGCTCGCACAAAGAAAGCCTAGGAATGGAAACCTAGGTACAACAGTCTAAGTGCGATTGTTTATTTTTGATTCTGGGGGGACGATAGAGACTCGGGAAAGCGACGGCAGCTCTGCCTTACTCCTTGGACGATCGAACGTAGCCTTGGCTCTGATGAAAAATGCTCTCATGATGGGAAGACTCTTCTGTGCGCGCCTTTGTCTCTCTGTGTGTCCAGCCTGGTAGAGAGGATCTCTTTTGCAAGGGAATGGCACCTTGCTATATTTTTTTCAGTTCTGGATCGGGGATCTTTTTGCAAGGGAATAGCACCTTGCTATTTATAGGAGTAGGTGTGATCATTAGGGTTTGCAATCATTGTCCTTTGAAAAGTCGGCGGCCAATAATCTGGACCATTGATCTTGATTACATCACATCTGGGCAGTTAATTCTTGATTGCGCCAAATCCGTATGGGCAATTAATGCTGATTGCAATGAATCTTCATAATTTGTCATGACAAGCTCGAATCTCCTGCCATGTGTCCAATTTGCTAAATAACACAAATCTGATTTGATCCATGTAATTGTGGTGATTGTACTAAATCTGGTTGTTATGATTTACGAGCCCATAATTCCGAGGGGATAAGACAGCCACGTGTCTCAACTGTCATGAGGATCGCCACGTGTCTCAACTGCCATGAGGACCGCCACGTGTCTTATCTGTCGTGAGTGGGACGTCCTGACGGAGTCGCATGAATGCGGTCTCTAAGTAAACCGCAAATGGGAGGCACCCTACGATTCTAACCACATAAAGCTAGCAGCCGTATGAGGATGACAGCCGCCTGAAGGAGGCAGCCGTATGAGGATGACAGCCGTATGAAGGAGGCAGCCGCATGAAGCGGGCAGCCGTATGAAGGAGGCAACCGCATGAAGCGGGCAGCCGCATGAAAGAAGCAGCCGCATGAAGGAAGCAGCTGCGTGAGGCGGGCAGTCGCATGAAGGACGTAGTCGCATGAAGCGGGCAACCGCATGAAGGAAACAGCCGCATGAAGCGAGCAGCCGCATGAAGGAAGCAGCCGCATGAGGTGGGCAGCCGCATGGGGGTTGCAGCCGCATGAAGAGGGCGACCTCATGCTGATGGCAGCCGCATAGGGGTGCTTGGGACTCGGCGGATCCTGCCAGTTATAAAAGATTTTCTTCTTTTCCCAAGGAGTACGCCATCATTATTTCAGCTTTATGTCAGAGCTGTCATTCTTTGTGTCAGAGTTGTCATTCATTGCGTCAGAGCTGTCATCAGAGCAATTAATTAAGAGGTTGCTTTATGGCCAGCTATAGAAGCGAACAGCGTATGGCCACGTGTCTTTGCCTGAGCCGCATGGAGCTGTTGGGGAGTCTCGAGCTGCATAAAGTTCTGAAGGATTCCTGAGCCGCATGAGGCTCCTTCTGTTTGGAGCCGCATGAGCTTTTCTTGTCCTTTTCCATGCTTCTACAAGACCCCCTTCAAAGTTTTCAATTTGAAAAATTGAAATACTTTGAATAAGAAGCATGGCTATATATAAGCCCTTCTGGCCGCATAGGGTATTCTAGCCGCATGGACTTCTTAGCCGCATAGGATGTTCTGGCCGCATGGACTTCTTAGCCGCATGGCCTTCCTAGCCGCATGGGTCGTTTCTGGCCGCATAGACTGTCTGGTCACATGGACTGTCTGGCCGCATAAGCTCTCTGCCACGTCTCCCTGCCACATATACGTCTTATTTATTGCCCTTGATTTGCTTTGGATTTAAAGCCGCCTTTTAGGGCAGGATTCCAAGGGTCGGCCCAGATTTTCCTCGGTGACTAAAGAATCAATTTTGTAGCACACAGATCGAAGCGTCCCCTTCCCTCTCCTTCTGCCTATAAATAGGAACGTTCTTGGATAGAGAGACTTCTTTACTTTCTCTCGTCTTCAACTCTTTCTTGCCCAAAGCTACTGTCTTCGTCGTCCTTCTCCGCTCATCCGTCAACAATGGCCCCTAAGTCTTCTACAGCGCGGCGAAGGATAAGGGAGTGGCTTCTTCATCAGCCACGACATCTGAAGTCTACCCCGATGTTCACCCCACCATTGCTGGTAAGGGTTTGGGCGGATCGTATACTTCGAAACCCTAACAAAGACAGCTCTGTTGCATGCTTTATGCACAAGCCTTTAATGTGTTCTTCGTTTTCGTCGAACTGTTCAAATTGCATGGGCCGCATGTACGTCCCATGTCCGAGCTGTATGGGAGTTGTCTAGTGGCCGCATAGACGCTTCACAAACTGAACCGCATGATGACCCTTCGAACAGAGCCGTATAAGTCCCTCTGAATCGAGCCGCATGAAGTCCTCTCAAACATGACCGTATAAGCTCGTCCGAATTAGGTCGCATAAGGCTGTACTGAATCGAGCCGCATGAGCTCCTCTGAAATGAGTTGCATAATGCTCCGCTAAGTAGAACCGCATAAGCCTACGCTAAACAGAACCGCATAAGCTTACGCTAATCAGTGCCGCATAAGCTTATGTTCGAACAGAGCCGCATGAGCTCTTTTAAAATAGAACCGCATAAGCTCATCTTTAAATAGAGTTGCATAAGCTCATCTTTAAATAGAGCCGGATAAGCTTGTCTTTAAACAGAGCCGCATAAGCTTGTCTTTAAATAGAGCCGCATAAGCTCGTCTTTAAATAGAGCCGCATAAGCGCCTATAAGCCAAAGCACTCAGTAGTTTCGTTTTAGCCATCTTTTGATTTGTTTCTTTCTTTCCTTCTTCAGTGAATCTGCCAGTTAATGCAGCAGGAGAGCCTCTGGTGGGTCACGCCCAATCGGCTATGGGCTATCGATATGACCACATAGTCGAGTATGTGACGAACCAGCTCCCAAAAGAGCCTTTGGAGAGGCTGAATGCTATCAAAAAATAGTCCTTTCACTTCCTTTGCGCCATGATAAACTTGGGGCAATTGGATGGGGAATATCTGAAGCATGTGTTCCTCTTTGGAAATGCTTTGTCTGTAAAGAACACCCGGGCGCTGGATGTATCCGAGAGCTGGGACTTTACTCTTGACGGGGTGGAGATCCATATCCCTCCGATAGAGCGTCATTTTCCTCTATCCTGGTTCAATATGCTATCGCTTTGACTCCCAGCAAGTCGGGGATGTTTGTGGGAAACATCCATAACAATAGGAATTTGGGGTCAGCGTATCCGGAAAAGGAATCGGTCAGTCGGTACGTG
>JANAVB010021554.1:0-35792 GCA_029216955.1 Iris pallida
TGGAGAGCCGACATGGGAGAGATCCAGTAGATCAGGGACCAGTTGGAGATTAGCAAGGGGTAGCCCCTCTACCTGGACAGATTCCCATCGAGAACGTTACCGAGCATGAGCTAGTTAAGCCAAGAAGCCAGAGGTTCCGTGCCTCCAGTGATGCCGGTAGTACCCGTAGCACTAGATGCACTGTACTATTACAGATCATCAGGGGGTTGTTGCCATCCCAGCAGCGTCAGCAGGAACATAATCTTTTCTCAACCGGAGACTTCAGTTAGCTTAGAAAGAGAGATGCGAATCAACAAGGACTTCACTTGGTAATGATACGGCTGTGGGGAGGCATGATCGTTGTGGCTCTGATACAATGACAATGACTCAAGCTCTACAGCAGCAACGGGGCATCAGCAATGGTGCCGGAGGGCGCCAAATGGTTGTTCTTATTGTGGCAAGAGAGGACACTCTAGGGATGTGTGTAGGGTAGTGAATGGCTGTGCATGAGGTGCAGCAGTTCAGACCATAGACTAGCTACCTGCCTGTGATGCGGAGGCCAGGATGGCTGGTTTGATTTTCTCATCACACATCCCTTGTGGCAACACCTTATGGAAGACCAATGTCGATAGTAAGGCTGTTATCCCAGCGTCCATTACCGAACCAAGCTAGATGTATCGACAAGCGCAACATCAGGCAGGACAGCAGAGGCCACAACAGCAGGGCCAGGGAAGGCAGGGACAAAGGCAAGAAGAATTTAGAGTATTAGAGCAGAGGTGGCTGAAGGCGGTCAGATTGTGGGTAAGATTTCAGTATTATTCATTATAATTCCTTGAGTTCTATATCGAAGAGTGAAGGCGACTTTCTCGTCTCACTCATCTGCTCTCGTATCATGTGATACGTGATATTCATCATGTGTCTTGATTTCGAGAGTACGTCCTGGACAGAGTTTCGTTCTTGATTTAGTCACGGTATCGACATATCTCAAGCGTTGACCCTTGTCCACTTTGGGAGTCACTGTAGGACCTCGAGGACGAATTCCTACCTGACTTGAGAGGCATTTTTATTCGTATGTCTCGATTATTTCCTTTTAGGGTATGATTATGTTTGTGCTCTTACTTAATATTCTTGCTTTCTTAAACTGTCATGTGCCATGTGTTGTTGATAATTATGCTTGCTATATGTCATAAGTGTATTTCGTGATCTGAGAGCGCGCTCGACTAGCCTTATCAAATTTCGAGGACGGAATTTTTCTAAAAGGGTAGAGATGTCACTCCCCATTCCCGAAATACGTAAATTTTTTTTTCATGTCTATGTATCTGGCACCTGTATCTTTATTGCATAATCCTGTATTTGTAAGTAGCCATGGCATGGGACAGTATCTCGTCGCGGATTAGTGCGCCACCCCATGTCCTTGTTTGGTTGGAGGCGTGGTTCACTATTTCGATGATAGGATTTCTGAACCGTATTGTGATTAGGATTTTTTTAATTAATTTAATTAGTTGTATCATGTAGCCTTTAACATGTCATTAGTCATGAGGTTAAGAGCATGCTTAAGCTTAGGGTTTCTTTGAGTCAACCCAACCCCTATATATTTCTCTTCCTCACTCTCTCTCCTCATTCCCTCTTTTCATTTCTTTTCCTCCCAACCATAGGCAAGTACATCTTGCACCAAATGGAGAGATTATTGCATTTTCATTTCTTGATTTTTCTTTGATATTATTTGTCTATATTGTTCTTCTCTTCATTCTCTACAGTTTAGTTCTTGGAGTTTTTAATTTTAATGGCTAGTTTGGTGTAGATCTAAGTTTCTAAAACTAGGGTTCTATGGGTTTCTATGGTTTTGATCTATCAAACTTGGTTGTTTTCGAAAACTAATGGTCCTATGTTTAGAAAATTCAATTCTATCCAATTTTGACCTTTGAAAAGTTAGATTTTGACTTGATTTGAGGAAGTTATGGCCAAAATAATTTTAGTCAAACTTCTATGTTCATCTGTCCTGATTCTGGCAGGGATGATGAATAGTGTCTGGCCGCATAAGATTTCTGGCCGCATGAGCATTTTGGGCCGCATGACCATTTCTGGCCGCATGACTATTTCTGGCCGCATGAGCATTTTTGGGCCGCATGACAATTTCTGGCCGCATGACCATTTCTGGCCGCATGAGCATTTTTGGACCGCATGACCATTTCTGGCCGTATGACCATTTCTGGCCGCATGAGCATTTTTGGGCCGCATGACCATTTCTGGCCGCATGACCATTTCTGGCCGCATGAGCATTTTGGGCGCATGACCATTTCTGGCGCATGACCATTTCTGGCCGCATGAGCATTTTTGAGCCGCATGAGAATTTCTGGCCGCATAAGAAATTTGAGCCGCATAAGGTTGATTTTTGGCTGATTTTGATTGTTTGATGCTCTTTTTGACTGATTTGTGGCCAGAATTTCTCCAAACTTCCAACATGAAAGTTGTAGATCTTTGTCTTGGCTTCAAGGACTTCATGTCTCACGTTAACCAGAATTCATATGTAACTTTTATGTCATGAGGGGTCCACGTGACTTCCTGACTTGACCGTGTTCCTGACCTGATTACCTGTATACGTGCTGGTACCTATTCTAAGTGTGTATTGAGATACAATATTAGTATGCACTGTGGTACCATTTAATGAGTGCACTGAGGTGTGACTCTACGTGCTAAGTGATCATTCGTGTTATGTCAATACATGTGTACCTTCCAGCACAGTCATGGTAATTGGTCAGTAATAGTGTCGTGGTAAAATGATTGTTGTTTGATGCATTACACTATGCATGGATCTAGATTGAGCCGATGTGGATTCATACTTAGGGTACACGTACTATGGTACGACATATAGGATGACCATGTGACCACGACATGTAATTCCAATATCGAGATAGGGTTAAGCTAAGCAACTTAAATCGGTAGAAGCATTGGGAGGGAACAGAATCTCGATATCGTACGTCACCACCGCCCTGGGTCCCGTCCTGGCGCGTCGGGTTGGCCGCCTCGGATACTGTATAGTCATCCGTACTAGTGGAGTGCAGTATCTGATTTGTGACTGACGAGCCAGCTTTTTCTATAGGAGAGTTGGAACCGTTACTGCTTATTCTAGCACGATGGCCTTTCGAGGGACCGTGCATTTCGTGCTTGCTTGTATATAATGGTTTGGCTAACCCTGCTGGAATGCGATACGATCTGAGGATTCCTATATATTATATATATATTGTATTACTGGGATAATCCAGACAAATCATAGAAAGCCGTATTGATGGCCGCTTGTAAGCTGACTTGTTTGTGATATGTTTTCTTCTGTTAGCTACCGAGGAACATGGACTATCGTGGTGCGTGGTCCAACCCATGTTCTTGTTTGGTTGTTGGGTTGGGCTATTGTGCTGGATAGGCTATGGACCAAAGTCGCGATCAGAAGCCCTTTTTACCTGCCCATGGTTATAGGATATATTTCTCGGCACGATATTGGCACCGTTTTCCTTGTTTGGTTGTAAGGGTGTCGTATTGTCTCGATGATATGGTATAAGCCTATAACTCGTGAATCAGGTCTTATTTAACTCATTGGATTTATCTCACTCTTTTATGCTCCCTTGTGGTACTTGCTATTCGGGGCCTGACCCCGATGGTTTTGTTTGGCCAGATCTTGTAGCAGCTCCAGAGGATCCAGCCTTCCACCCGAACAATGGTGCACACCAGGAGTATGGGCGCCAGGGACCATGAGTGGGTTTTCTTCTTCACCGCTCTGATATCTTCTATTTTGTACTTGCGTTTAGCCACCGGCACTTGTTTAGCCGACAGTTCTTGACACTAGTTTTCTTTGCATAATTGTAATTAATCAGACTGCAGCTGACTATAGTTATGTACTATTGACTCTCGGAACTAGCTCATTATTTTGTATAGCTAGACTTATGAATCATTTTGATGAAGCGTCGGGGGCGCCTTACTGCTTTGTCTTATATGATCATTATTTACTGCTTCTTGTTTTGATTGATTGAGACATAGATACTCTGTGGGACCATAGGAGACCTGATTGTAGCATGCACCCCCTAGTCTCTTGACAGCCCACGATCGCCGTATGACGTTTATATACCTCATACGGTGTAGCTGGCCTAGTCCGTCTCAGTATTCCGGTACGGGGCATGACAAGGTTTTAGTGGTATCCCTTGCAGGTTTGTTTTTCAGACTTGTGGGGTGTTGCGATTATAGGAGTCTCAATCAAAACATGTTCCCCTTGATCTCCTGATTCGTCTTCTCTTTCTCCCACCTTGGTTGCTAACATGATTATCATCCTCGATTCTTTTCCGTCCTGACTTTTGATGCCTTGTATCCTTTCCTTTAGGGTCACATCATTCTCGGCTATTGGAGGAGCCGGCATGGAGAGAATCCAGTAGATCAGGGACCAGTTGGAGATCAGCAAGGGGTAGCCCCTCTACCTGGACAGATTCCCATCGAGAACGTTACCGAGCATGAGCCAGTTGAGCCACAAAGGCCAGATGTTCTCGTGCCTCCAGTGATGCCGGTAGTACCAGTAGCACTAGATGCACCTGCACTATTATAGATCATCAGGGGGTTGTTGCCATCCCAGCAGCGCCAGCAGGAACATATCTTTTGCTCAACCGGAGACTTCAGTTAGCTTTAGAAAGAGAGATGCGAATCCAACAAGGACTTCACTTGGTAATGATGCGGCTTGTGGGGAGGCATGATCGTTGTGGCTCTGATACAATAACAATGACTCAAGCTCTACAGCAACCGGGGCATCAGCAATGGTGCCGAAAGGCGCCAAATGGTTGTTCTTATTGTGGCAAGAGAGGACACTCTAGGGATGTGTTAGGGTAGTGAATGGCCTGTGCATGAGGTACAGCAGTTCAGACCATAGACTAGCTACCTGCCCGTTGATGCAGAGGCCAGGAGGGCCGGTTCGACAGTTCTCATCACCACCATCCCTTGTGGCAACACCTTATGGAAGACCAATGTTGACAGTAAGGCCGTTAGCCCAGCGTCCATTACCGACACAAGCTCAGATGTATCGATAAGCGCAACATCAGGCAGGACAGCAGAGGCCACAACAGCAGGGCCAGGGAAGGCAGGAACAAAGGCAAGAAGAATTTGGAGTATTAGAGCAGAGGTTGGCCGAAGGCGGTCAGATTGTGGGTAAGATTTCAGTATTATTCATTATAATTCCTTGAGTTCTATATTCGAAGAGTGAAGGCGACTTTCTCGTCTCACTCATCTGCTCTCGTATCATGTGATACGTGATATTCATCATGTGTCTTGATTTCGAGAGTACGTCCTGGACAGAGTCTCGTTCTTGATTTAGTCATTGGTATCGACTTATCTTAAGCGTTGACCCTTGTCCACTTTGGGAGTCACTGTAGGACCTCGAGGACAAATTCCTACCTGACTTGAGAGGCATATTTTATTCGTATGTCTACGATCATTTCTTTCTAGGGTATGATTATTGTTTGTGCTCTTACTTAATTATTCTTGCTTTCTTAAACTGCTCATGTGCCATGTGTTGTTTGATAATTGTGCTTGCTATATATCATAAGTGTATTTCGTGATCTGAGAGCGCGCTCGACTAGCTTTATCGAAATTCCGAGGACAGAATTTTTCTAAGGAGGATAGAGATGTCACTCCCCATTCCCGAAATACGTAATTTTTTTTCCATGTATATGGTATCTGGCACCTATATCTTTATTGCATGTATCCTGTATTTTTAACTAGCCATGGCATGGGAACAGTATCTCATCGCGGATTAGTGCGCCACCCCTTGTCCTTGTTTGGTTGTAGGCGTGGTTCACTATTTCGATGATAGGATTTCTGAACCGTGTTGTGGTTAGGATTTTATTTAATTAATTTAATTAGTTGTATCATGTAGCCTTTAACATGTCATTAGTCATGAGGTTAAGAGCATGCTTAAGCTTAGGGTTTCTTTGAGTCAACCCAACCCCTATATATATTCTCTTCCTTACTCTCTCTCCTCATTCACTCTTTCATTTCTTTTTCTTCCAACCAATAGGCAAGTACATCTTGCACCAAATGGAGAGATTATTGCATTTTCATTTCTTGATTTTTCTTTGATATTATTTGTCTATATTGTTCTTCTCTTCATTCTCTACAAATTTAGTTCTTGGAGTTTTTGATTTTAATGGCTAGTTGGTGTAGATCTAAGTTTCTCAAACTAGGGTTCTATGGGTTTCCTTGGTTTTGATCTATCAAACTTGGTTGTTTTCGAAAACTAATGGTCCTATGTTGTAGGAAATTCAATTCTATCCAATTTTAACCTTTGAAAAGTTAGATTTTGACTTGATTTGAGGAAGTTATGGCCAAAACAATTTTGGTCAAACTTCTATGTTCATCTGTCCTGATTCTGGTAGGGACGATGAATAGTGTCTGGCCGCATAAGAATTTCTGGCCGCATGAGCATTTTGGGCCGTATGATCATTTCTGGCCGCATGACCATTTCTGGCCGTATGAACATTTTTGGGCCGCATGACCATTTCTGGCCGCATGACCATTTCTGGCCGCATGAGCATTTTTGGGCCACATGACCATTTCTGGCCGCATGACCATTTCTGGCCGCATGAGCATTTTTGGGCCGCATGACCATTTCTGGCCGCATGACCATTTCTGGCCGCATGACCATTTTTGGGCCGCATGACCATTTCTGGCCGCATGACCATTTCTGGCCGCATGAGCATTTTTGAGCCGCATAAGAATTTCTGGCCGCTTAAGAAATTTTGAGCCACATAAGGCTGATTTTTTGGCTGATTTTGATTGTTTGATGCTCTTTTTGACTGATTTGTGGCCAGAATTTCTCCAAACTTCCAACATGAAAGTTGTAGATCTTTGTCTTGGCTTCAAGGACCTTCATGTCTCACGTTAACCAGAATTCATATGTGACTTTTATGTCACGAGGGGTCCACGTGACTTCCTGACTTGCCCGTGTTCCTGACCTGATTACCTGTATACGTGCTGGTACCTATTCTAAGTGTGTATTGAGATACAATATTAGTATGCACTGCGGTACCATTTAATGAGTGCACTGAGGTGTGACCCTACGTGCTAAGTGATCATTCGTGTTATATGTCAATACATGTGTACCTTCCAGCACAGTCATGGTAATTGGTCAGTAATAGTGTCGTGGTAAAATAATTGTTGTTTAATGCATTACACTAAGCATGGATCTAGATTGAGCCAATGTGGATTCATACTTAGGGTACACGTACTATGGTACGACATATAGGAGGATGACCATGTGACCACGACATGTAATTCCAATATCGAGATAGGGTTAAGCTAAGCAACTTAAATCGGTAGAAGCATTGGGAGGGAACAGAATCTCGAGATCGTACGTCACCAGCCGCCTTGGGTCCCGTCCTGGCGCGTCGGGTTGGCCGCCTCGGATACTGTATAGTCATCCGCACTAGTGGAGTGCAGTATCTGATTTGTGACTGCCGAGCCATCTCTTTCTATAGGAGAGCTGGAACCGTTACTGCTTATTCTAGCGCGGTGGCCTTTCGAGGGACCGGTGCATTTCGTACTTGCTTGTATATAATGGTTTGGCTAGCCCTGCTGGAATACGATACTATCTGAGGATTCCTATATATATATATATATATATATATATATTGCATTACTGGGATAATCCATACAAATCATAGAAAGCCGTAGGATTGATTGGCCGCTTGTAAGCTGACTTGTTTGTGATATGTTTTCTTCTGTTAGCTACCGAGGAATATGGACTATCGTGGTGCGTGGTCCAACCCATGTCCTTGTTTGGTTGTTGGGTTGGGCTATTGTGCTGCGATAGGCTATGGACCAAAGTCGCGATCAGAAGCCCTTTTTACCTGCCCATGGTTATAGGATATATCTTATCTCGGCACGATATTGGCACCGTTTGTCCTTGTTTGGTTGTAAGGGTGTCGTATTGTCTCGATGATATGGTATAAGCCTATAACTCGTGAATCAGGTCTTATTTAACTCATTGGATTTATCTCACTCTTTTGTGCTCCCTTGTGGTACTTGCTATTCGGGGCCTGACCTCGCTGGTTTTGTTTGGCCAGATCTCGTTGCAGCTCCAGAGGATCCAGCCTTCCACCCGAACAATGGTGCACACCAGGAGTATGGGCGCCAGGGACCATGAGTGGGTTTCTTCTTCACCGCTCTGATATCTTCTATTTTGTACTTGGCGTTTAGCCACCGGCACTTGTTTAGCCGGCAGTTCTGGACACTAGTTTCCTTTGCATAATTGTAATTAAATCAGACTGCAGCTGACTATAGTTTTGTACTATTGACTCTCGGAACTAGCTCATCATTTTGTATAGCTAGACTCATGAATCATTCTGATGAAGCGTCGAGGACGCCTTACTGCTTTGTCTTATATGATCATTATTTACTGCTTCTTGTTTTGATTGATTGAGACATAGATGCTCTGTGGGACCATAGGAGACCTGTTTGTAGCATGCACCCCCTAGTCTCTTAACAGCCACGATCGCCGTATGACGTTTATATACCTCATACGGTGTAGCTGGCCTAGTCCGTCTCAGTATTCCGGTACTGGGGCGTGACACTCGGGGCGAGGGTTTGGTATTCTATTGATCTCTTGCTTACTTGTTCTTCCAGCAGTTCATTTATGCGTAGTTATTCCCGTATCCGTGATCATAGTCACCTATCAGTAGCCACCTGTCAGTTTCTGTTTAGCTTCCTGTTTATATCCTATTTATATTCTTATACATGATAAAACTGTTAGATAGACATGTTTATATGTATCTTGCTATGTCCCCTGAGGACCTGATGATCTCTTCAGGTTTAGCGATTGCATGGGGTTAGTTAGCAGAGCAGGATGGTAGATGTTATACACTTGCAAGATCCAGGTATTGATAATACATTTATTATCCGTTCGTGCTTTCATTCCTTATCATGATATACTCTGCTTGTTGGCTTACTTTATAGACTCATGTTATTTCTTGAAGTCTAATCGAACATGTATGCTAGTAGGTGTAGGTCCTAAAAAATCAAGTTGCATCAATCAACAAAGTCAAAGAATCAAGATACACATCATTTTGATGAATTGCGCAGACAACAGATTACGCAGCAATCTAATTGCGCACACTAGTTTGCGCACACATCCAATTGCGCATGCTGACGTGGCAAAAGTCATCATTACCTAAATCAAATCAAATCTTTCTGACAGCTGACAGCACGAAGAATGAGGAGACTGTTCGTTTATTACGCCGCACAGTGCTCGAGGACGGCTGACAGCTGGCAGCGCAATCCATTCCTGCGCAGTCTAATCCTGCGCAAACCAAAGTCTGCGCAGTCTAATCCTGCGCAAACCAAAGTCTGCGCAGTTCAGGTTGCGCATTCTATCAACATAACTGACAAAGTACACGTGGCATTCAGGCCATCAATTGCTCATTACGTGGCAACTGTCTACGCATGATCATGCGCATTTCAATCAAATGATGCCATGTGTCCATGATAGTTGGCCCACGATCCAGCAACTGCCTGCGCAGTCCAATGCTGCGCAAACCAATTGCTGTACAAACGATCCTACGCAGTCCAGAATAACTGAAAGTTAGTTATTTTCAGAACTCTATAAATAGAGTTTCAAGTCTTCATTACAAGGGGATCAAGATCAGATATCAGAGATCAGAAATCAGAGGGTCCAGGAGTTCTTGCCCAAGTGCTGCTGCATTCTTCCGAGGCTTTTGCTTTCAACTTCCGAGGCTTTTGCCTTCAGTTTCCAGAGTTGTTTTCGACTTCAAAGGCTCCGTCTTCAAAGTTCACATCGTCCAAGGGATAAAGCAATCGTCATCTAGATTGGATTCCTATAGTTGTAATTTTTCCAGAATTCTTGTAATCTTTATTACACAGTTTGTATCAATAAAGTTTTATACTTTTGTTTTTGCAAACAAAATGGCGACTCTGCTGGGGAAAACTTTCTCCTCCGACGAGGAAGTAGCAACTCAATGTGACGTAGCGTCTATCGGGAAGACGCAGAAGACGCTGGTTGTTAAAGTCAACCAGACAGCCTACGAGACGATGCTCAACTCCAAGACCTCTCCCCGTACTTCAGCCTCTTCTGCCAAGAGCAAAGTGCGCTAAGTATGGGTCTCCAAGACTGCTGCACAATCTGGCAATTTTGCCAATAAAGATGCTGCACACTCTGTTGCACAATCTGCTAGCCAGACTGTTGCACAATCTGCTGTGCTAACTGTTGCACAATCTGCTAGCCAGACTGCTGCATAATCTGCTGTGCCAACTCTTGCACAGTCTGTCTCAACAACTGCTGCACAAACTGTTTCAGACACTGTTGCGCAATCTGTTGCAACTGTTGCACAGGCTACTTCATATGCTGCCTTGTCAAAACATAAGACTCCTATGACTCTGGCGCAATTGGCAGTGGCTTTTCCTGCGCAAACCAACACTCCAGCAACCAAAGTGCATCCTAAGCACTCTAAAGCAAGGACTTCTGATGCGCAAACCATAGCTTCTGTGGTCAGAACCAATGCACTTTCTGCCAAAACTTCTAATGCACAAGGGGCCAGTGCGCCATCCACCCATGCGCAAACCAAGCATGCACAATCCAAGAGTAACAGCCCTTTGGCTAAACTCTCCTCTTCTCATAACAAAGGAAAAACCTCTGTTCCTCCCCTTAAACACTCTGCTGTTCCAGCACAATCTACTGGGGGTAGTCCTTTGGCTATTCCTCTTCCTCCTCAAAATAAAGGAAAATGCCCTTTGGTCTTTTCTCAGTCTTCCTCGGTCTTTACCGAAGAAGATCAAATTGAACGTGTTTCGGCACCTGTCAGTGCAAGAACTCCTACAAACAAGGATTCTTCTTTCCTTTATGACAAGGGAACTTGTACTGATCAAAGAGGTATTCTGCCTACCCCAGTAGCAGAATTTCAAGACCTTCCGACATTCAAGATATTCCGTTCCAAACAGGAAAAACTGTTGGTGTCTCAAACAAAAACCCCTGGGGTGAATTTGCAGATCTAAGAACATATCTTAACAGGCCAACTTCGGCAAAACGTAAGCAACCTATGCCGAAGGTCAAGCCTCAAAGACAAACCTCCAGGAACAAAAATCCTGATACCTATGCCAATGAGGTGAGCACTTCCTTGTACACACAGGGGACAAAACATTTGAAGAATCGGAACCATGTTCCGAATATTGTTAAAGAACATATTCCTCGAACCTTTCCTCATCCTGGCATGGTTTCTGATCTTCGAGAACATCTCAGACAAAAACGGGATAATGCCTCAACTCCTTCAGTTCAATCGTCTGATCATCATTGCAATCATAAAGTCATCATCCAATGTTGTTGTCAAACAACAAAACGATCTGTCTTTGATCGTTTGACTTTTGCTAAAACAGAACCGATGTCAGAAGATGAAGAAGTGTTGTACGCTTCTGTTAACATGACTTCTCGAGGCACTGGGGGTAGAAGGTGATCTAAGCACGGTAAACCTCGCAAACTAAGTCAACGGTATCTGGATCTACTTCAAGAATCTTCTGAAGGAGTATTCCAACATACCCGTTCCCGAAGCCGAGATACAATCGGTTAAAGAAATCTTCCTCAAGATCCTTCTGGTCATTTTCCTCTTTCTCAGTCAGGAGATGACTCTTTCTCCGACTATGATGCATACAGCGAAAGTTCTGAACAGACAGTGTCTTCCACTGTACCAAGAGAAGTGACATCTTATGTTGTCACTGATGATCAAGATACTTCAACGTCTGCAAATCAAGAACAGCGAATCGCTGCACTTGAAGACAAGCTAAAGACCATGGCTGAAATGGTCGCTAGTATGCATTCTATCATTGTGGCCCAACATGCTACACCACCAACTATACCTACCGCAAGTCCGGAGATCATAGCATCTTTAGTACCTGTCAATGCTGGGTTGGGAGTAATGCCTTCTCAAATGCCTCCTGTACAAGTACAAGTTCAAACTACACCCAGTCAGTAAGGAACTGGGGGTAGTACTTACAATGCTGTTCCTCCTCCTACTATTCTGACTCCGTCGGCTCCTTCTTCATCATCTGAAGACAACAATGAAGCTGTCAAACTCTTGCGAACTCAGTTCGAAGCCTTCAAAGAGAAGGACAATTTGCAAAGGTTAGGAATCAAGCAGCCATACCCAGTTGAATGGAAGGAAGTTCCATTTCCTTCCAAATACAAGATTCCAACAATCTTTCTTTTCGACGGCAGTACCTCACCAAGCCAGTTCATCAATCACTTCGAGGTAATGATTGTTCAACTCCAACCAAATGATGCCCTTCTTACCAGGGTGTTCGTCGGTTCTTTAGCCGGCGTAGCATACGACTGGTACAGAAGTTTGCCCGATGGTTGTATTACTTCTTTTCAGGACTTAAGCAGATCTTTCTGGAAAGATTCTATAAGGGATTTAATGACATGACTATGTCTGCCCTCAATAAAATCAAACAGAAACATAATGAAACGGCTGAGAGTTTCATCGAACGTTTCTGTCGAGAAGCCTTGAAGATGCCTCCAGGGACTCCTGCTGCTGTTACCATAGACACTTGCAAGGCAAATCTCTTGCCTATCATTAGTATGTGGACAGGCTCAACTCAGTTTCAAGACTGGCCATCCTTTATCGTCAATGCCAAAGCAGCTGAAGTGAGTGCTAAGAAATTCAAACAGCTGGGGGTACAGATGTCTAACCCAGATCGGGACGAACATCAATCATCAGGTGGCGGTAATCGTCAGAACAACTGTAAGAACAAGGAAACTCTGAACATTAACCTGAAAAACAAAGAGTCCTTGGCTGTTAACGTAGCTTCGCCTACATCTACTTCTACTCCTGCTGCACCTCAATCGAGGGAACCTCGCCCTAAGGTAGAGTATTCGTTTGATGAAAATGACACAGCAAGCATCTTTGAGTATTTACTCAAAAGCAATAAGATCCAGCTTCCAGACCCAAAGAAACCTGATGAAGTCGGTAAGACCGATCATCCTAAGTATTGTGTCTACCACCGATTCATTGGACATCCTACTCGAGCATGTTATGTGCTCAAGGGTAAGATTCAAGAGCTTGTCAATGATGGAGTTGTTACTCTGCAGCAAGATGAGAAGACTGTCACTGCCAATATGGTTTCAGTCCAGTTCGGTAACTTTCCCCCGCAGATGATACAGCATGGTGTCATTCCTATTCCGAAGGCTACTCTCGAGATTGAAAATCTTTCTTCTCCACCAAACGAAGGTCTTGTTCCTTTGTCTCTTGACAATGGCGAGGTTATGTGGATCCATCCCGACCTTACTTCAGAGTTCGAGGATTCTTCTTCTTCTAAGAAGAAAGGCCGCTCTAAAAACAAGACAAAGATCTGCAACATGGTGTCTTTTGACCCCATAGTTGATGAAGAAATTCTGTTGGGCACCAGATCAGGGAAAACTTATCTGAAAGATTACTCTGAATCTCAAGAGAATCCTGCCTCTTCTTCTGAACCTGTCCCAGCACAGTCTGCTGCTATTGAAGAAATTCCTTCTACATCTTCACCAGTTGTGGTTCCTATTCCTCCCAAACCAGTGGCTGCTGATAAAGGCAAGCAACAAGTCTGCTTCGATAAACCCTTAAAGAAATCAACTCCTACTGGGCTTGAGAAGCCTTATAATTTTGATATATTGGCTCAATTAGCCAATACACCAGCAAGGCTGTCTATCTTTGAACTCTTGCGTCTTTCCAGAGAGACGTGAGAAACTTTAAGTGAAGCTCTTATGCAAGCTGAGACTTGTTTAGCCTTTCTTAAGAAGCCGGAAGCAGAACCAGTCTCTTGTCTACATTGTCATAGTGTTATGGAGTTGATTTCGAATATTACTTTCACACAAGATGACATGCTGATGGAGGACAATAGGCATGATCGTCCTCTCTACTATACAGGATATGTTGATTCGATGAAAGTCGATCGCATCCTGATAGATCCAGGATCTGCTCTCAGTATCATACCGAAAACAATGCTCGATGCTCTGAAAATTCCTGTACATAGTCTCTCCACCACAATCACCACCATCCTTGGATTCAATCAGGGAAGGAGTGAACCTTTGGGCAAGATTCGCTTAAAACTCCAAATAGGCAATCTTCGCACAAAAGTTACCTTCTATATCATTGACAATCATGGTTGTTCTTATAATGCTCTATTGGGGAGACCGTTCTTACATGAGCATAATATTGTTCCGTCAACCCTTCATCAATGTTTCAAATATGTTGATGATAAGGGAGAGGTCCATAAGGAAGTTGCGGATCTTTATCCCTTCAAAGGCGTTGAAGCATACTTCAACGACGCTCGGATGTACAAGGATGAATTCATGAAGATTGTGTTAGCCTTAGACACTGAAGAAGAACAAGAAGCAATGCCTAAAGACACTCTTATCATACCTGTCAAAGGGCGAGTTTCACATCCTCAGTCTTCTAAACTACTGGCTATTCACTTGCCAATTCAAAAGAAATCAGTTGATGCTGATCAAGATCAAAGGAAGCTCACCTCTTCTGAGCCACTTGTTATCGACCTACGTCGTAACAAGGACAAAAAGCAGCTCACTCCTTCTGAGCCACTTGTTGTTGATCTCACTCGCAACAAGGAAAAAAGGGAGCTCACCTCCTATGAGCCACTTGTTATCGACCTCCGTCGTAACAAGCCTCCCCCACGTTCTTCTTCTCCCCCTCTTGTAATTAATCTGACCAAGCTTGCTAAGGCTAAAGGTCCTGTTGTAAATACTGATGTACAAATGAATGAAAAAGCACCTACTTTCCAGTATACTGATGTTATTTATTATACTAAATGCTATTTGGATATGTTAGATAGCTTCCAATCAATTACAATAGGAGTTGTACAATCTCTTCAGACAGAAGTCTTACTTGAAGATCTAGATGATTCTTACCGTATTCATCCTTCTCTAAAGAAAGGCGAAAGTCCAATACTTTTTAGTAAAGGACCAGAAAAACAATTCAGCTATACGGATGATAGCAAACTTAACGATACGGGACGTCTCCAGTTCCATCGTTATAGTCAACAATCAAAAGATATCATCCGGAAAATGGGCTATGACTTCAAAAGTGGCCTCAATTACGGTAAAGGTAGACGAACTCCTATCCGCACGACTGTTCCGGAAGGAAAGTCGGAAATGTATTACAGCAGGACTAAGAAAGGTCTCGGATATGCTTCTCTCCATTGTTATCTCCAGTAATCTCTGACTCCGACAGTGAAGAACGCTCTAATTCATCTGATTCTAGATCTTGGGATTCTGATACTAGCATTGGTGAAGTTCACAGGCTGATCGTATCATCTAACATGGTCTCTGCTGAACTACCAGAAGGCTATGATGAAGACGTTGAAGAAAATCCTGAAACAGATCCTTGGGCTCAACATATGGATAATCAATGGGTACTTCGCTTTGAACAACGTGAACCTCCTACTGAAGATCAATTAGTTCAAATTGATGTAGGGGAAAGCGAGCCGCCTCGTCTAATCTTCATCAGCAAGAATCTTCCAGAAGCAGACAAACAAGAGTTGATTCTTCTTATTAAAGAATACATCGACGTCTTTGCCTGAAGTTATGAAGACATGCCAGGTTTAGATCCCAAGATTGCTACACATAAACTGAACATTTTGCCTAATGCAAAACCAGTTAAGCAGCAACAACGGCATTTTAAACCAGAAATGATGGACGCAATCGATGATGAAGTCAAGAAGCTCATTGCTTGTGGTTTTATTCGAGAAGAACAACATCCTGACTGGGTGGCCAATGTCGTTCCAGTTCTAAAGAAAACCGGCAAAGTTCGAGTCTGCATCGACTTCCGGGATCTTAACGAAGCATGTCCTAAAGATGAATTTCCTCTACCTATCACGGATGTCATGATCGACAATACCTGTGGGTTATAGCGAATATCCTTCATGGATGGATTCTCTGGATATAATCAGATCAAGATGAATCCTGAAGATTGTAATGCCCCGCTCCGCACGAGGCATTTGGGTTGGCTTATTGGATGCTATCAGAATGTTGGACCGTGACTTATGTTGGGAATCAGGAGAATTGAGACTGATACAGTTTCTCTTAGCTGGCTAGACGGAATGGGTATTGGAACGTGGCTCGCTGGTTGAGCTACGCTTAGCGGGATTTGAGCAGGAAGACCTTTTATGCAGGCAAGTGGAACTGTCCTCCTTCCTCCTTATTCCTGCATGCTTAATAAATAGAATAATGTGATGCTATGAATCTTCCCTAAATGTTCTATGTCTTAGTTGCTGAATAATAGAGATGCCTATGTTGTGGATTATTGAAATGAATAAGACATGAATATTGAATTGCTGATTGAATCACACTCGAACTGCTAATGTAACTTGATGCCTGAGAATGAATCGATAATGTCTCTTATGTTTAATCTTGATGAAATGAATAAATCACTTGAGTAATGAGATGCTACAGGAATGATACATGAGTAATGAACTGGCTATGCTATTAACACAAAGAATTGAATGAAACACTAGAATCATGTATATTCTGTATAACTGTTGCTGTTGTTTGCTTCCTTCTAAGCAATGAAAGAAAGAATATTGTCCCTATGATATGAATGAAATGATGCAGGTCCTATCGGTATGAATGAAATATTATTTGTTCCTCTTAGAAGGAATGATATAAGAAATGTTGCAATGATTGATGCAATGAGAAATGATGAGGCTTGGGATCATTGAGATCACCAAGTGAACAGGTAGAAATATTGGAAAGAGGAGATGATGAACTGTTGCCTTTTCTTATCTTATTATTGTATCATGCGACTTCGAACACGATCGGGTCGGACACGCATTCGCATGACCATAGACGTACTTGTATACAAGGATTTCCTCGAACGGTACCCGCGGCGGTGGGATCGAGTCGGCCTAGGAGGAATTGGTGCTTTGGTAGCACGGTATTGGGATCCTCATTCGGGTTCGCAACCTGGGGAAGGGCACATCCCATACCCTATGAAGTCCTATATGGCACGTCGATATGGTGCACAACCACCAGTGGTCATGTAGTCAGGATGTATGCTAATGAATGTTTTGTGCAGACAGAGTAAGAATATCATATTATCCTGTATTTTGTGCAGGTACGAGGGAGTCGGCTATCGGTAAGAAATCACTTAAATGTGATAATTCAATATATGTGTTGGTTTAACTTGCGTGCTTACGTTCCAAATAAGTAAATGATGCTGTATGTAGCCTTTCAGTATGAGATCCTGCTTAACATGTTAAATTGAGTATGCTAGAAAGATGCCATGCTATAATCATTGCTCAAAACACAACATACATGCTAAGTGATGCTTGAAGTGAGAACTGTCATACCATGTTTAAGATGTTAATGTTAACGATGCCTCAATGATGCCTTTTCATGATAACACCTAGTATGCCTCAATGATGCCTTTGCATGATAATACGAAGAATGCTAAAATGATGTGTCCACATGAATGCTATTAAGAATATGTTTACATGTTTCACTCTGATTATTACCTATGAACTGTAAACTGATGCTAGGCCCCAAGTAGAAAGATCATACTAATAAATGCTTGCTTAAATGATCACTTAAATGTTGGTTTATGCGAGTGGGTTGGATTCTACTCGCCAGTGCATAGATGATGTACTGACCCACGTTTTGTGGGTAGGTGCTCTTGCTTGGGATATTATACACACGAAGAGTTGACTTGATTGGTTCCGCGGCATCGAAGATTTGTTGGGCATACAGAAGCTCTCCTTACACAAGATGATGTCTTCTGTTTATAAAGGGCATAATGTATGGAACATTGTAATCAGCTATACCAGTGAGATTGTAAGCCAAGTCAGTGTATCGAGTTGTAATCCAATGTATCCATGTATCAAATGTAAGCTGTATAGCATTGTTTAGTTGGCTTTCATTGTAAAGTGAGATGTGTTGTAAACATTGTACTTCAATACAAGTCTTGTACTTTTCTTCGATTATCAATAAAGAGAATAAAGTTCTATATGTCTCTGTGTGACTTCAAGTTGTCCTTTTATCTTTGCTGCTATAAAGAAGTGATTTACTTCTATTCAATAAGAAAGATTGTCCTCATTAACTTCAATTTGTCTGCTTCTGCCGCTGCGATATGTTTCTATTTGAAGATTAACAATTATGTATCATCTTTGCCTTGTACAAGTGCAAATTCCAGACTTGTACGGCATCACGTCCAAGCGAGGACGATCGATTCCAAGAGATAAATTATGTGAATAAATGACTCTACGAATCGGGGCGTGACAAATTGGTATCAGAGCACGGCTTTACGTCCTTGGTCTCTTCTTTGATTCGTTTCAAATCAAAGTTGCATCGGCGATTAACCAAAGTTGCTTCCGCGATTACTCAACGTTGCTTCCGAGATTAAATCAAAGATTGCTTCTGCGATTATGCTATCGTCGTTCTGCAATCATCCTATGTTGCTTGTGTCTGAAAATTCGTTGACCCTCTTGGCTGCTCACTGGATGTTCCATACAATAAGTCTATATACATTGTGATGCCCCTGAATGAATAATTTTGTTGGTTTGGACACAAATAACCCAACAATGACTCGATGCCATAATATGCTATAGTGTAAATGCTGGTTAGAATTATGGGAATAAAAGAAAGGTGGCTATGTATGCTGCGACAAGATGAGAATTGCATGTGATGTTGGAAAAGAATTATGAATGAAATAATTGATGGATGAGTTCGACATAACTGATGAGTCGACTCAGGGGTGATGGCTAGTACCTTTGAGATCCTAAGAATGTTGGCTTGTGATATTAAGACCCCGAGTTATTGGTTAAGTATTATGATCATTGTAGATCATGAATGTCCGGAATAGAATTGGATTGGTATTGTTTAAGGATGGCTTCGTTTCTGAGTGGTATATTGCCTCTACCACCTCAGAACGAGATGTATATTGACCCTTTCCCTAGAATAGCAATGAGATTATCTGTGGGTACTGGGTGGTACCGAGACTTAGCTGGGAGTCATGTATTGTTGTTGGATGACTCGAATGTCCCTTGACGATAATGTTACGTTGAGTAGCGAGATTGTCGGATATGGTAACTGGTGGCTTGGTTAGAAATTGTTTAGTCGAGTGATGACTCAGACTAGTAAGACCGTTAGTATGCTATGGGTAAATGGATTTGGTTAGAGAATGCTGTGGCTTAGAATATCTGAATGTTGATTTCGATTGGTTAGATGCAAATTATTTGTGACTAATACAATGTTGATTGCTAAGCTGAAAGTTCTAGAAATATTATCGGTGAACCAAAAGAATATTAGAAATTATGCCTTGATCCTAAGGTGTAATAGATATTAATCCATCTTGATCACCAAAGGATAGTCGTTGGATATGTGCATGGATGTTGAGGAATTGAATTGTACTAGAAAAGTAACAAGTAACAACCCTGAATCTTGTGTTGCGTAGAGGATGGTTAATTGATACATAAATTGTCGGATTGAATGGAATGATCTACTCGACCCTTGAGATAGAGAATTTTAAGAATGTCTATATAAGATTTTGACGGCTGGAAAAGGAACGAAATTTAAGAATGCCCGTAAGAGAGTTTGATGATTGAGAAACGAATGGGAACAAGAAATTTCAAACGTGTTGGATAATATCGGTATAAGCGATTGTTGGTTGGAATATAGATTGTTGGCTTACGACTTAGTGGTGTGACTCTGTCATACGAACCAAATAGTATAATTTCATAGTTATGTTAAAACTATCGGGATCAATACCCTTGAATAGTTAACCTTGGTTTATGGGTTTATGTGGGTGCAAAGGAATTGGAATAGAAATTTGGATCATTGAGAATTTACTTGATGGATTATTAGAACGATGAAGATCGTATGTCGGATTGGGATTGATCGTAATGTTGATAGATCGATCTTAGTCGATCGTCGGGTAAGTCTAGAATGAGCCTCTGTGGGAATTATTTCCTTGAGGAAGACCCTGGATAGATAGACTTGGCCCTAGTGACCAATTGAGGACTTACCAATTGTTGGCATAGCCGACAATAGAGATTAGTATTCAGACTGAGTTGATACCCATAGGTTTGGGTAGAGTTCCTTAGAGCTGTCGGTTGCTTGTTGGCCCTAAGAAAGAAACTAGCATGATCCCTAGTAGCCGTCCACTCTAGGAAAGTCACCTGAATGATTAGGTATAGCTGTCGGCATAGCTAACCATTGATACTGGACAGAATAATAGATGGCCGTTGGCGACCCATAGAATGACCTTGTGGCATTGAACGAGAGATGGTGATGAGTATGATCTAAGAATGATAAGTTGTAAGTATATGCTCCAATATGAACCTTAGAGATGTTTGACCTTGAGAATTATGTGCCGGCCTATAGCGGGAAATGGAATCGTGGGATGAGACTTGATTTGTATGTATCGAGTAGTGAATTATTATTATGAGATGGAATTGACTGCTCATGACGGAAATGTTGGATAGGTATCTATAGTCGGGTAGCTGGGTTAACTTTGACTGTTGCATAGAATTATACCCTGACTTGGATAATCGATAGTTGGTGATGTCGGATTGTATCTTTTAGAAAAGATGAATTACCTCGGTGAGAAATATTATTGGATTTGGGAAGGAATAAATTGCATATTGTGAACTCTTGTTATGATTGGCTCTAAGATTTGACCCTTGACTGAATGTTAAAATATTATGCTTGAATAGAGAGTTGTCCCTGAAAGATAGTGATTGTGACAAGTGAATAAAGTGATAAGTCAATTGAAAGGATGCTAAGTCTGATTTGGGAAAGAGAGTTATATCATGGCTGATTGAATTATACTATCATGAAAGTTGGCTGAAGTGCATATGTTTTGGGGACGCCTAAAATATGTGTATGGATCCAGCCGAAGTGATAGGTTACGACTGAGGTAATATTGTTGGAAGAATTTATCGCACTAGCGCGAACTTTGGCTGAAATGCATATGTTTTGGGGATGCCTAAAATATGTGTATGGATCCAAACGAAGTGATATGTTGCGACCGAGATAAAAATGCGAGACAAATGTTGGTGAATCAATGAGAAGTTGCAAGTATTTGGAAAAAGAAAAAGATGGATTGAATCGTTGATTGATTAAAATAATACAATTGGATAGCTATTTTGAAAATGATCAAGTGGGCTAAAATAAATATTGAATTGAAGCTGAATGAGTAAATCATTGTGACTAAGAGAATCTAGTAGAAAGAGTTGTTCCTTAAGTTTCGAGGACGAAACTTTTTCTGAGTGGTATATTATGTAATGCCCCGCTCCGCACGAGGCATTTGGGTTGGCTTATTGGATGCTATCAGAATGTTGGACCGTGACTTATGTTGGGAATCAGGAGAATTGAGACTGATGCAGTTTCTCTTAGCTGGCTAGACGGAATGGGTATTGGAACGTGGCTCGCTGGTCGAGCTACGCTTAGCGGGATTTGAGCAGGAAGACCTTTTATGCAGGCAAGTAGAACTGTCCTCCTTCCTCCTTATTCCTGCATGCTTAATAAATAGAATAATGTGATGCTATGAATCTTCCCTAAATGTTCCATGTCTTAGTTGCTGAATAATAGAGATGCCTATGTTGTGGATTATTGAAATGAGACATGAATATTGAATTGCTGATTGAATCACACTCGAACTGCTAATGTAACTTGATGCCTGAGAATGAATCGATAATGTCTCTTATGCTTAATCTTGATGAAATGAATAAATCACTTGAGTAATGAGATGCTACGGGAATGATACATGAGTAATGAACTGGCTATGCTATTAACACAAAGAATTGAATGAAATACTAGAATCATGTATATTCTGTATAACTGTTGCTGTTGTTTGCTTCCTTCTAAGCAATGAAAGAAAGAATATTGTCCCTATGATATGAATGAAATGATGCAGGTCCTATCGGTATGAATGAAATGTTATTTGTTCCTCTTAGAAGGGATGATATAAGAAATGTTGCAATGATTGATGCAATAAGAAATGATGAGGCTTGGGATCATTGAGATCACCAAGTGAACAGGTGGAAATATTGGAAAGAGGAGATGATGAACTGTTGCCTTTTCTTATCTTATTATTGTATCATGCGACTTCGAACACGATCGGGTCGGACACGCATTCGCATGACCATAGACGTACTTGTATACAATGATTTCCTCGAACGGTACCCGCGGCGGTGGGATCAAGTCGGCCTAGAAGGAATTGGTGCTTTGGTAGCACGGTATTGGGATCCTCATTCGGGTTCGCAACCTGGTGAAGGGCACATCCCATACCCTATGAAGTCCTATATGGCACGTCGACATGGTGCACAACCACCAGTGGTCATGTAGTCAGGATGCATGCTAATGAATATTTTGTGCAGACAGAGTAAGAATATCATATTATCCTGTATTTTGTGCAGGTACGAGGGAGTCGGCTATCGGTAAGAAATCACTTAAACGTGATAATTCAATATATGTGTTGGTTTAACTTGCGTGCTTACGTTCCAAATAAGTAAATGATGCTGTATGTAGCCTTTCAGTATGAGATCCTGCTTAACATGTTAAATTGAGTATGCTAGAAAGATGCCATGCTATAATCATTGCTCAAAACACAACATACATGCTAAGTGATGCTTGAAGTGAGAACTGTCATACCATGTTTAAGATGTTAATGTTAACGATGCCTCAATGATGCCTTTTCATGATAACACCTAGTATGCCTCAATGATGCCTTTGCATGATAATACGAAGAATGCTAAAATGATGTGTCCACATGAATGCTATTAAGAATATGTTTACATGTTTCACTCTGATTATTACCCATGAACTGTAAACTGATGCTAGGCCCCAAGTAGAAAGATCATACTAATAAATGCTTGCTTAAATGATCACTTAAATGTTGGTTTATGCGAGTGGGTTGGATTCTACTCGCCAGTGCATAGATGATGTACTGACCCACATTTTGTGGGCAGGTGCTCTTGCTTGGGATATTATACACACGAAGAGTTGACTTGATTGGTTCCGCGGCATCGAAGATTTGTTGGGCATACAGAAGCTCTCCTTACACAAGATGATGTCTTCTGTTTATAAAGGGCATAATGTATGGAACATTGTAATCAGCTGTACCAGTGAGATTGTAAGCCAAGTCAGTGTATCGAGTTGTAATCCAATGTATCCATGTATCAAATGTAAGCTGTATAGCATTGTTCAGTTGGCTTTCATTGTAAAGTGAGATGTGTTGTAAACATTGTACTTCAATACAAGTCTTGTACTTTTCTTCGATTATCAATAAAGAGAATAAAGTTCTATATGTCTCTGTGTGACTTCAAGTTGTCCTTTTATCTTTGCTGCTATAAAGAAGTGATTTACTTCTATTCAATAAGAAAGATTGTCCTCATTAACTTCAATTTGTCTGCTTCTGCCGCTGCGATGTGTTTCTATTTGAAGATTAACAATTATGTATCATCTTTGCCTTGTACAAGTACAAATTCCAGACTTGTATGGCATCACGCCCAAGCGAGGACGATCGATTCCAAGAGATAAATTATGTGAATAAATGACTCTACGAATCGGGGCGTGACAAAGATGAAAAGCATACCTCTTTTCGCACTCCTCGTGGTGTCTATTGCTATACGGTGATGCCATTTGGTCTCAAGAACGCTGGTGCAACCTACCAACGAGCTATGAGTACCATCTTCAAAGATCATCTTCGCAAGACTGTGGAATGCTATATTGACGATATTGCTGTCAAAAGTCGTCTAAAAGAAGATCACATCCAAGATTTTAGAACAATCTTCAATCTCATGCGCCAACATCAACTCAAGATGAATCCCACTAAGTCATTCTTGGGTGTCTCTAGTGGCAAGTTTCTCGGCTTCGTTATTACCTCTAAGGGTATACACGTGGATCCCGAGAAGATCAAAGCCATTCAAGAGATGCGTCCTCTACGCAACCTAAAAGAGCTACGAGGATTTCAAGGCCGACTTGCGTACATCAGGCGATTCATTTCGAACTTGTCTGGACGCTGCAGACCATTCGCTCAACTAATGAAGAAGGGTGTATCTTTCGTTTGGACTGAAGAGTGTCAACGAGCATTCGATGATATCAAGCGATATCTCACGAACCCACCAGTTTTGGTGCCACCTATCTCTGGTATTCCATTCTTGATGTATGTTCGTGCTATGGACCATTCATTGCACTACCAAAATACATGGATTTACCGACGGCCTTATTCGTCGGTAGTCCGTCGCCAAAAATAAATACCGATGGATTACCGACGGATATTTTGGTAAAACAGCCGTCGGGAATAACCTCGTCGCTAAAACATATCCGTCGCTACTCCGTCGCTCAGCGACGACTTAGCGACGGAATACCGTCGGCGCATTTAAATATATATAGCGACGGATTACCGACTAGCTTTCGTCAAAACATGTATCAGGATATAGGGTTAGCGACGTAAAACTCCGTCGCTAACGAGTCGGCAAATCCGTATCAGTGATTTTCTGATACCCAATATCCGTCGCTAATCCGTCGTAAATTTGTCGGCAAAAGCGTATCAGAGATTTTCTGATACCCAATTACCGACGGACATTCCGTCGCTAAACCGTCGCTCAATGTAAAATTCTCCAGGTAGCGACGGATATTACGTCGCCAATCCGTCGATACATTAAATTCCTACAGTTAGCGACGGATAGTCCGTCGGGACTTTGTCGGCAGTCCGCCTTAAGTTAGTCGCCAATCCGTCGCTAATGCTAAAATTTATGGACATCAAACAGCATCAGTTCGACGGATCGTCCATCGCCAATCCGTCGCTTTATTGAAATGCTCCAGGTAGCGACGGATTTTACGTCGCCACTCCGTCGCTAACCTCAGTTTCTCCAGTTAGCGACGGATAATCCGTCGCTGAGTGGTCGCCAGTCCGCCGTAAGTTAGTCGCCAATCTGTTGCGAAAGCTAAAATTTCTGGACATCAAACAGCATCAGGTCGACGGATCATCCGTCGCCAATCCGTCGCTTTATTGAAATGCTCCAGGTAGCGACGGATAGTCCGTCGCCACTCCGTCGCTAACCTCAGTTTCTCCAGTTAGCGACGGACTATCCGTCGCTGAGTGGTCGCCAGTCCGCCGTAAGTTAGTCGCCAATCCGTTGCGAAAGCTAAAATTTCTGGACATCAAACAGCATCAGGTCGACGGATCGTCCGTCGCCAATCCGTCGCTTTATTGAAATGCTCCAGGTAGCGACGGATTTTACGTCGCCACTCCGTCGCTAATCTCAGTTTCTCCAGTTAGCGACGGACTATCCGTCGCTGAGTGGTCACCAGTCCGTCGCTAACTGCTAATTTTTGAAAAAAAAATACTGCAAACAGACTCTTTCCTGTTTATACAACACATCCAACACAATATCAAACATACAAAATATCCATATACAACACCATATATCCATATCCAACACGAATATCCAACGTATCCAATATCCAACACCATATATCCATATGCAAAATATCCATATCCGACACCAATATCCAACGTATCCAATATCCAACAAAATATTACCAACACAATATATCCAATATCCAACATTAAATTATCCAAACATAAAAAAAATATCCGAACATACAATGTATCCAAATGTCTACAAAACCAACAACATAAACAAAATCAAACCCCGTCCGTCGGATCGTCTCGTGCTTGTGCCGCCGCATCCGCTTTGCGTATGTACTCCTCCACCGTGTGTGCCGGCACTTGGGACAAGACATGGTCTGGAAGCGCGCGTAGCTGCTCTGGCGACATCATGTCAAGGAGCGTCAAGATGGTGTTATCCGATACGATGCGGGCGTCCGCAGAGCGGTTAAACGAAAGCCGTCCGGGGGAAGAAGGACCAGGTCGATCCGAAGCACCGGCAGCAGCAGTAGACGGACCGGGAGCAGACGGACCGAGAGCAGACGGATAGCGCCCCAACACTATCGCCCGCAAATCTGACACCGCGGAGGTCAGAGTCGCAAGCTGCGCCCTCACATCGTCAACCGGGGGCGCTGGGGGAGGCGGAGACGGTGGATATCTCGGGGACGGCTACAACGAGGGCGCCATGGAACCTAAGCCGTAGACGCGTCCTTTCCTAACGCCGCCGACGAATTCTACGAACACGTCGTCGTAGCGAGCGGCCATAGAAGAGTGCGTCTGGGTGGGCGTCTTTTTGCCGACATTCTCGGAAGGGGGCTCGATCTCAAGCCGACTAAGTGCCTCACGATACGCAGCCTATCCAATGAATGTGTTTATACTATAAGTTTTCCTAAGTTATAGTCTAAATCCTATGTTTCCCTAAGTTATAGTCTGAATCCTAAGTTTATCTAATTAACTTAACAATAATTATATTTCTAACATAAATCTCATAAACGTAAGTACTTACATCAGTCTCCTCGGCCCTCGCGTCGACGAAGCTCCCGTCCTTCCGTCTCTTGTGCGTATGCACGAATACATCGTGAGCGGTGACCGTCTCCGCCTCTTTCCCCTGCTTCACCGCCCGTTGGGCCTGCATACGTAGAATTTAATTAACTTCGTATATTAACAGTACGAAATTAAATAATAGAATGAATTTGAATTTGCGCTATCTCACCAAATCTGCACGCGTCAATGCGTGGGGCCTTGATCCCCCCGTATACAGACCCGCGACCTGTCGATTAGCCTTAGCTTTCTCCGATTTCAGCTTGAACTGCGGAGTATCCATCTTCTCCAACATCTGCTCATAGTACTCCGCCCGGATCCAGTCCTTCCTCGTATGCGCCGTACGAAGGTCGTACACCGCATCCCGTATCTTCTTCCCGGCGGCGGCTTTGTAGGTCCTGCGGATCGCCTCCTCGCGATGGGGGGGCCACCAGAACGTCCTCTGACATACAAATTCAAATATCATGTAATAAAAAATTTAATGATTTAAAGAATAATTAATAATTCCTCGACGGATTTATACCCTCATCTCGTCGAGCCAGACGTACTTCATGTCCTGAGGCACCCCAGAAAAATTGAGGTAGGGGCCATGGTAGTTATCCCGGATAATGCGCCCTAGAATCCGGGCAGCATCCCACGGAAAAAACCTATAAAGAAGCAACGACTGGATTATTAACTTGAATAAATGAAACAAATTTAATAATTAACTTAAATTTACTTACGATTCACCAGCGGGCCACAGCTCTCGTCGGAACTCGCCCACCAGCCTCTCTGGTGGCGTCGGGGGATCCGCGGGTCCGCGCACGTACTCCCCGGTAACAGGATGAAACTGAATCCCGGGGCACTCCGAGGCCCACCCTGCAGTAACTGCTGGGCCCCCTGCTGCATCTGCTGCTGCATCCGCTGGTACATCCGGTGGCTGAACGGATCCGCTAGCAGATGGAGTCACAGGCCTCGACGACGATGTCGGTAGCACCGAGAAAGAATGACGGCGGGAAGAGCCTGTGTCCGGGCTCTCCAAGTCGGGATCGGAGGTCACATCCGGGGAATGCGGCTGGCGACCACGACCGCTACCACCACGCCCACGCCCACGCCCACGACCACCACCACCACCACCGCCGCCGCCGCCGCCGCCACCGCCACGACCACGGCCAGCACCACCAGTACGGGTGCTCGCAACCATGCCCTGTAAATAGAACACATAAATAAAATACCGACAACATAGATTTATAAATGAATATAAAACTAAACATATCCATACCAGCAGCAGGGCGATGAGTGCCGCCCAGACGAGTAGGCCTAGGAGTGCCATCTGCAAAAAGAAACTCATACAATAATACGCAAATATCCCAAACTGAAATAAATATTACAATCAGAAGTGAAGTACGAATAAAAGCTAGATACACAAAATCTGATAAAATCACGCACCAATACAACAAAGTACAATTCTTGTAACTTTTGATGAAAGGGCATCTTGTGTTCCACTAGACTTGTAATTGTAAATCCAAATGTAATAGGGTAATTTAGGATTCGAGACTAGATATTGGGTGCTTCAAGATACAACTGAAATATAGCGATATTTAATCATCGTCATCGTCCTCTTCCTCGGCCTCGGCCTCATCATCATCATCATCCTCATCGTCGAATTCATCTGTATCCTCATCCTCATCCTTATAAAGTTCTTCTTCTTCTTCTTTTTCTTCTTCAGTCTCAATACTTGGGACAAGACGCCTCTTTCTCCCCTGGTTGACATCTAAGTCTTGTATATCAACCTCTTCCTTCCCTCTATTTTCATCAGCAAGAGGTATATCAACCTCTAATTCAACATCCATGTCACAAGACTGTTGTCCCAAGTATTGGGGCTTTTCGATCTGGTCCTCTTGGTATGCTGGGTCTCCAACGTTGAATGTATTTCTAGATTTAATCTTGCATACTGCCCACCAGTCAAAGCGATCTCTACGACGCCTTGGGTAGCTTGTATAGTAGACTTGAACAGCCTGACTTGCTATCGCAAACGTGTCGGACCCTCTATACCTCCTGCGATGATTTATATCGACGAATCCAAATTGTTTATCGATTCTCCAACCGATATTTGGTGTCGTATCGAACCACTCACATTTGAACATAACAATATGCATATCAAATGGGGCACTATATTGTAATTCTACAATATCCCGAAGCACTCCATAATAGTCAAAGTCCGGCTCGTCGTCATAGATTGTGCCTCTTATGCAAACACCAGAATCCTTCGTACTGAAGCCGTCATTGAGAAATTTAGCATTTATAGGATGTTGAGTTGTCTTAAACTTGAAGCCATTAACGACATAGCCGGGCCAAGTCTTTGCATGCTTCTTCGGTCCCAATGACAAATAACGAATGCTCTCATTTGTGAGTGTACTTGGTTCAGCTAATAAAACCTGTAAACTTTAAATATTTTAGTTGCATATATATATTTAAATGGTAGCCGCCTAACATATTATCTCAGTTACTTACGTAATCTCGAAACCATGACGGAAAGGTAAAATCAACCTCTCTTTGAAGTCCCTCATCGGTAATATCGGGTGTCCTTATTTTGACTTCATCTCTAAATAAACTGTTAGAGAGAATAAAAATTAGTGTAGTCACTTACCTCACCAAATTAGAGATTATAACGAGGTGTAGTCACTTACTTCTCCAAATCTCTCACTTCTTGTATGTCACAATTTAACAAGACATATCGGTGAGCGGCATCATACTCATCGTCACTCAACCACCGTTTCTTACTAGCCCCAATAGGCTTGCCCCTTAAATTGAATATACCTCCTTCCTCAACGTCTTCGTCATTCCTTTGAGGTCTATTTCGATTTGTCTCAACATGAGTATCGAAATAAATGGAGCAAAAGTTTGACACCTCCTCGATAAGATATGCTTCGCATATCGAAGCCCGACGGATTTAGCGACGGTCATTTAGCGACGGACATTTTCCGTCGCTATTACCGTCGGAACCCCGACGGATTTGTGACGGAATACCGATGGAAAGCAGTGGACATTTTTTTTATTTTTTTATGTCCATATCCGTCGCTATGCCGTCGATAGGTAGTCGGCCATGTAGCGACGGTTTTATATCCGTCGCTAGAACGTCGCATATTTTGGCGGCAAAAGCCTAAAATATTGGCGCGAGATTTACTGACGACTTAGCGACGGAATAATCCGTGGCTACTCGCGCGAGATTTACTGACGCATTAGCGACGGAATAATCCGTCGCTACTCCGTCGCTAAATTTACGTTCCAGACTTAAGTTGAAACGACGGGGGGAACTTTTTCATTCCCCCCAAATTTCACTCTCTCTCATCTCTCTCTCTCTCTCTCTTCTCCCGCGGAGATCGATCGGCGACCCCCTCTCCTCTCTCTCCCGCGGCGGTGATTGGCGACCCCCTCTCCTCTCTCTCTCCAAAGGTATTCCCCTCTCCCTCTCTCTCTCTCTCTCTCCTCTCTCTCTCTCTCTCTTTTCTCGCTCTCTCTCTCTCTCGCGCGCGCACGGTGGTCGTGGGTTGCAGCGGCCGGGGGCGTCGGGGGCTGCGGGAGCGGCATCGACTGCGGGGGGCGGCGGGGTGGCGGCGGTGGCGGGGGGTGTGGAGGGGGCGGTGGGGAGGGGGCGGGAAGCGTTGGAGGGATGGGGGCGCGCGGGGGCTGGCCGCGGGGTGCGGGGGGTTTGCGGAGGGGGGCTGGCCGTGCGCGGGGGGTGTGGAGGGGCGGTAGGATCGAGGGGGCGGGCAGCGTTAGGGGGGGTACGATGGGGGCGGGGGCTGGCCGCGGGGTGTGGGGGGGTATGTGTGGAGGGGGGCTGGCCGGACACGCACACACACACGGACACACACACACACGGACACACGGACACACACACACAGACACACACACACAGACACACACACACACACACACACGGACACACACGGACACAGACACACGGATACACACACACAGACATATATATATATATATATATATATATATATATATATATATATATATATATATATATATATATATATAGGCATAATTTTAAGATGCTTAATTAGTTTACCTTATATATATAAGGTAAACTAATTATGGTAAACTAATTATGCCTATATATATATATCTATATATAGGCATAATTAGTTTACCTTATTTTAGAGTATGACTACGTAGCTAGTGTGTAGAGTAGTATATGGTTACTAGATCCTAGTGTAGAGTAGTATGTAGAGGAGTATGGCTACTAGTGATATATAGATATGTAGGTCCTTGTGTATCTGTATCGGACTATCGCTATCGGTATCGAACTATCGCTATCGGTATCAGACTATCGCTATCAGTATCGACCGTATATACTTAGTATCGGGCGTAGCGGATTAGTATCGATCAGTATATGAGTATATTCCAATGCCATAGAGGAAGGTCAACAAACTGATGGCTTCTATGGCATTGGAATCTACTCATATAGGAATGAACTTGAACTGATGGGTGTTGTAGTCGATTTCAGCGAAGGATCGTCCTTTGTAGCATCTGGACTTCAGTTGCCAGCAGAGCCAGGAGATGTTACGACGGAAACTGCTTTCATGTTACTTCTCCTCCTCCACCATGGCTCTGGACACATCTGCTCCTCCTTTCTTCCCTTCTTCTCGACTATCTCGGCCTCCTATTCGGCCTACTATTCCGATATACGTTTGATACGGTCTACCTAACCTATATACTGATACTAATCTGTTACTCTCTGATATTAAGTACATCTGGCTTACTAGCTAGCGGATCCACCAGTTACATGATTATATACTAATTATGTTAGATTGTGATACTAAGTAGCCTCGTCGTAGGCCTAGCGTGTTATCCACAAGTTTAGTTTTTCTTACGATATGAGTATCGGTATCGGGCTATTAATTCTTATGTTTAGTTTGTCTTACGATACAGATATTCACATCAAATCGAGCATGAATCGTTACTTTGTTGATCGTACATGGATGTACAAACGACAACACGAGAGCAGAATTGGTGTGAGTGACGATTTTCAGGCAGGTGTGGAAGTATTTCTTAAGTATGCCATGAGCAAAACTCAGTACATGGACGATAACAAAATCAAGTGTCCATGTGTTAATTGTCACAATAGACGTTTGAAGAAGTGATGACTGTGAGAGATCATTTGACCCGTAAGGGTTTCGTACGTGATTACAGCCTGTGGTCATCGCAAGGTGAATTATATTCAGAAAGATAGGCTGCAGAAGCTGGTACTTATGCTTTTGATGATAATGCTGCAACGGATGTCCTCGAAGACGACGGATGCTCTGTGGATTATGGAGACATGCAGAACCTTGCACGAGATATGGTGTATGCTGCGGCAGGGCCTAATTTTGATCCGAAGGATCCTAATCCCGAGGCAAAGGAGTTCTATGATATGTTTAAGGATGCAGATACTCCTCTATATCCTGGTTGTGAGACTCATTCCGCACTGTCAGTGACGATGCGGTTGTTGAACATAAAGTCTGATTTTAACTTGCCACAAGCTTGCTATGATCGGATCACACAATTAACTAATGAGGTGTTACCGAAGGAATCAAAAGAGCTCCCAAGAAACTTCTACAAGTCAAAGATGATGGTCCGACAACTGGGACTGGGGTACGAGAAGATAGATTGCTGTCGCAACGGATGCATGTTGTATTACAAAGAGAATTGCGTATTAGAAAGTTGTTGGTTCTGTAATACGGATCGTTACAAGACATTACAGGGAAAAGGAAAGTCAACTAAAAAACGACGTCCTTACAAGTATATGCATTACTTGTCGATCACGAAGCGCTTACAGAGGATGTATATGTCTCTGAATACAGCAGAACACATGACGTGGCACAGTGAAGATCGCATAAAGGACGAAGGAGAATTGTCACATCCTTCTGATGGGGAGGCGTGGAAATATTTTGATTTGTGTCATCCAGATTTTGCTGCAGAGCCTAGAAATGTACGCCTGGCGCTATGTTCTGATGGCTTCGCCCCTTTCGGACAGTCGGGATCTCAATACTCATGCTGGCCGGTCATTCTTACCCCTTACAATCTGCCACCATGGATGTGTATGAAGACTCCTTATATGTTCTTGACAGCTATCATACCCGGGTCCCAAAAATTCGACAAAGAACATCGATATATATTTACAGCCGTTGGTGGATGAGCTGAAACAGTTGTGGGAGATCGGCGTCACGACCTATGATATTTCCAGAAAACAAAACTTTCAGATGAGAGCTTCACTCATGTGAACAATCAATGATTTTCTAGCATACGGTATGCTGTCGGGATGGAGTACGCACGGCAACATGTCTTGTCCGATATGTATGAAAAATAGTAAAGCGTTCCGCCTTAGACATGGAGGAAAAAACTTCTTTCTTTGACTGTCACCGTCAATTTCTGCCAACGAGACATCCTTGGCGAAAGAACAAGGACGCGTTCAGATATGGAAAACAAGAATTTTCTGAACCTCCTGCCAGATTGTCGGGATACGATATTTGGGAAGATGTAAAGGAATTGCCCACCGCAATGGAAGATCCATCGAACAATCGTGTCGAGGGGTTCGGACAAAGCCATAACTGGACCAAACGGAGTATCTTCTGGGACTTGCCTTATTGGAAAGATAATCTTATTAGGCATAATCTTGATGTCATGCATATCGAAAAGAATGTGTTCGATAATGTCTTCAATACCGTTATGGATATTAAAGGAAAGACGAAGGACAATCCAAAAGCAAGACAAGACATGGCCGAGATATGCAAACGTCATAATCTAAACTTGATACAAAGGGGAGCTGGTGGACAAGTAACTAAGCCGATAGCGCCATACGCATTGAGCAAGGAAGATAGATTAATAATCTGCAAGTGGATATCTACTTTAAGATTTCCCGACGGCTATGTGTCGAATTTGTCTAGATGCGTTGATCTCAATGAACGCAAGCTAACAGGAATGAAGAGTCACGACTGCCACATGTTTATGGAAAGATTACTGCCCATTGCGTTGAGAGAGTTGTTGCCTTCTGCTGTATGGGTTCCGTTGGCCGAGCTGTCTACATTCTTCAGGGATATCTGTTCAACTAAGCTCACGGTGCAACATATGATACAACTTGAGGAGAAGATTGTCTTAACAATTTGCAAGTTAGAGAAAATATTTCCACCGGGTTTCTTCGACAGTATGGAGCATCTACCGATTCATCTAGCATACGAAGCCCGTGTCGGTGCATCTGTTCATTATCGATGGATGTACCCCTTTGAAAGGTAAATAAAAATCGATATAATTTAAGTGGATTTTACAATTCATTGTTAATTCTCAAGATAATTTGTCTCTCTAGGTATCTACATCATCTAAAGAAGAAAGTTGGCAACAAGGCTCATATAGAGGCTTCGATATGCGAAGCATATCTTATCGAGGAGGTGTCAAACTTTTGCTCCATTTATTTCGATACTCATGTTGAGACAAATCGAAATAGACCTCAAAGGAATGACGAAGACGTTGAGGAAGGAGGTATATTCAATTTAAGGGGCAAGCCTATTGGGGCTAGTAAGAAACGGTGGTTGAGTAACGATGAGTATGATGCCGCTCACCGATATGTCTTGTTAAATTGTGACATACAAGAAGTGAGAGATTTGGAGAAGTAAGTGACTACACCTCATTATAATCTCTAATTTGGTGAGGTAAGTGACTACACTAATTTTTATTCTCTCTAACAGTGTATTTAGAGATGAAGTCAAAATTAGGACACCCGATATTACCGATGAGGGACTTCAAAGAGAGGTTGATTTTACCTTTCCATCATGGTTTCGAGATTACGTAAGTAACTGAGATAATATGTTATGCGGCTACTATTTAAATATATATATGCCACTAATACATTTAAAGTTTACAGGTTTTATTAGCTGAACCAAGTACACTCACAAATGAGAGCATCCGTTATTTGTCATTGGGACCGAAGAAGCATGCAAAGACTTGGCCCGGCTATGTCGTTAATGGCTTCAAGTTTAAGATAACTCAACATCCTATAAATGCAGAATTTCTCAATGACGACTTCAGTACGAAGCATTCTGGTGTTTGCATAAGAGGCACAATCTATGACGACGAGCCGGACTTTGACTATTATGGAGTGCTTCGGGATATTGTAGAATTACAATATAGTGCCCCATTTGATATGCATATTGTTATGTTCAAATGTGAGTGGTTCGATACGACACCAAATATCGGTTGGAGAATTGATAAACAATTTGGATTCGTCGATATAAATCATCGCAGGAGGTATAGAGGGTCCGACACGTTTGCGATAGCAAGTCAGGCTGTTCAAGTCTACTATACAAGCTACCCAAGGCGTCGTAGAGATCGCTTTGACTGGTGGGCAGTATGCAAGATTAAATCTAGAAATACATTCAACGTTGGAGACCCAGCATACCAAGAGGACCAGATCGAAAAGCCCCAATATTTGGGACAACAGTCTTGTGACATGGATGTTGAATTAGAGGTTGATACCTCTTGCTGATGAAAATAGAGGGGAGGAAGAGGTTGATATAAGACTTAGATGTCAACCAGGGGAGAAAGAGGCGTCTTGTCCCAAGTATTGAGACTGAAGAGAAGAAGAAGAAGAAAGAAGAAGAAGAAGAAACTTTATGAGGATGAGGATGAGGATACAGATGAATTCGACGATGAGGATGATGATGATGATGTGGCCGAGGCCGAGGAAGAGGACGATGACGATGATTAAATATCGCTAATTTCAGTTGTATCTTGAAGCACCCAATATCTAGTCTCGAATCCTAAATTACCTATTACATTTGGATTTACAATTACAAGTCTAGTGGAACACAAGATGCCCTTTCATCAAAAGTTACAAGAATTGCACTTTGTTGTATTGGTGCATGATTTTATCAGATTTTGTGTATCTAGCTTTTATTCGTACTTCACTTCTGATTGTAATATTTTTCAGTTTGGGATATTTGCGTATTATTGTATGAGTTTCTTTTTGCAGATGGCACTCCTAGGCCTACTCGTCTGGGCGGCACTCATCGCCCTGCTGCTGGTATGGATATGTTTAGGTTATATCATTTATAAATCTATGTTGTCGGTATTTGTTTATGTGTTTTATTTACAGGGCATGGTTCGAGCACCCGTACTGGTGGTGCTGGCCGTGGTCGTGGCGGGTGGCGGCGGCGGCGGCGGTGGTGGTGGTGGTCGTAGGCGTGGGCGTGGGCGTGGTGGTAGCGGTCGTGGTCGCCAGCGCATTCCCCGGATGGTGACCTCTGAGCCCGACTTGGAGAGCCCGATCACAGGCTCTTCCCGCCGTCATTCTTCCTCGGTGCCACCGACATCGTCGTCGAGGCCTGTGACTCC
>JANAVB010021555.1:0-10000 GCA_029216955.1 Iris pallida
GTACCGTATAGCTTGTATAGTGCCGCATGGCATGTATAGTACCGCAGGAATGAATAGTACCGTATGGTATGCATAGTATCGCATGAATGAATAGTACCAGCATGGCATGCATAATACCGCATGGATGCATAGTGCCGGAATGAGTGTGTTTATGGCATGCAGTACCGCAGGAATGAATAGTGCCGCATGGCATGCATAGTGCCGCATGGCTTGCATAGTGCCGCATGAATGAATAGTGCCGCAGAATGCCGTATAGTGCCTATTTGGCTGTTTTTGGCTGTTTTATGTCCTATTTTGCGGGTTTATGGCCAAAATTTCTCCCAACTCCCAATATGAAAGTTGTAGATCTTTTCTTGACTTCAAAAAATGTTACCAACTATTTTATGCAAGTTTCTTTCATTCTTGATATGGAGCTTATGATTGCATTGCATGTTTTCTATCTTGGCCTAAATTGCGACGACCCTACTAATAGCTTGATATTTCTTTAATAAATGAATTTTTTAATATCGTACAGTTGGAGAATGATTGTACACCCTTTGTACACCTAACACTAGCACAAATTTAATTATTGTTTTATGCCAATTAGTTAATTTTATTTATCCCTTCTCACATGTCAGGATATGTCTTTCCTTTCGAGTATTTCTATGTGATATAATATGTGTTTCCATGCTTTTTTTGGATTTATTGTAATTTACAATCTATGCCATGTTTAGAATTTCTTTATAGTGACCCGTTGTGGTGCACTCATGATTTATGTCTTTCTTTGCTTTACATGATAGTGACCCGTCGGGACGCACTTACATGAACACGACATGACAATGTGACTTTACATGATAACTCTTGATAGTGACCCGTCGTGGTGTATTCTTGACAAGTAACTTGACATGATAAGTAATCTTGATAGTGGCCCGTCGTGGCGCACTCTTGACAAGTAATCTTGATAAGTAAGTCTAGCATGTAATCTTGAATGCTATTGTGACGGCTATCTTGACATGCTGGTTAATAACTCGTCTTGACATCGTGGGTGATTGTTCTTGAATGTGCTTATGTAAGATACCAGTCTCGTCTTGCATCATGTCTAGGACTTGCATCCCTGGTTACCACGGTCAGGGATTCATACTGAATCTGGCTAGGATTAATGACTAGATTGATCAAGTAGTTCATATAGAGAGGTAATCAGGCTACAAGAAATCCCGTTATCTGGGCGCCTTCTTTTATGGACTTGTATCCTGCCGACGAGTAGGGCACATTTCCAGCCCACTGTCATGTGGGACACTTCATGAAACAAGTAATATGCACATTGTCATGTGTTGCACCCCCAAGTCACCTAATAACTCTCTTAGGGTACATTTGTCTCCTGGGCGATGTACCCACTATTATATGTACATGGGATACATTTGTCTCCTGGGCGATGTATCCACTATAAATTCTTGTAACTTGTGTAAAACCCCTAAATTTCTACTATATTTTTAGTACTGATTTTTTTTTGTATTTATACGTCGCATAGTCGTATTGTACGTCGCGGAAGAATTTATATTTTTCGTATTTACTCGTCGAGTGCGAATATGTGCGAGGTACATATTTTTAGAAAAATAGTTTTTATTTTATTAACGTTATGGTTTCAAAATATATATATAATAATTATTTTTATTAAAAGTTGTGAAAAGTATCTATCGAGGTTGCCAAACTTATTATTTTAATTATTTATAAAAGGCTATCTTATTTTAATGGTAATTTAGAAAACTAGATTTATGTGAATATTCTACTCGACTAAAACACATGAAAATTATTTCATGTACATTTTCAAAAATTAATTTTTATTATTTAGCAAGAAGGTATTTTAAATATGTGAATATTTAAGTTTATTTTTAAATTTTTTAAAGATATTTCATATTACCATTTAAAATATTTATTCTCATTTTTGAAATTATTATGCTATTTAAATAAAAAGGTAGTGTAAATTTTTTCCTATTAATACTTAAATATTTATTATAATTTTCAAAATTAATTATTATATAAATTCTATAAAAAGATATTTTTGATTTATTTATGATAAATTAAATGGTGATTAGATTTATTGATTTAAATTAAATAGTTTAATTTAAATGTGTTATTTATCTATATTTAAATTGGATTTGGATTTAGATTTAGATATGAATGTATTGGTTTAAATTTAATAGTAAAAATTATCTATTTGGTTTTAAAAATCTCAATCCTTATCCAACTGGGAATTCCCACATCGTATAAATAGGCAGGTACTCCTCCATAAATTCCTTACATCCACAAATTTTTCCATCCAAAAATATGTGCATCGTGTCTGTGTCTCGATCCCCCTCCCATCCACTATATTTTGTTGTAAAAATACATGGTTTATCCATGTCCGACAGTCCCGGACACCAACCCCTTCAATTCCTCGTGTCTCGCAGGACACATCCCAACACAAAAGTTCTACCCTAACCCTATTCTAATCATGTCCACCACCGTTTCTCCCCCGCCTACCCGACCAAAGGTCGCAACCTCGTCCCTACCACCAGCCTGCTGCCAATAACCCGATCGCCACCACCTATGCCGGTCACCGCTCCCATCCCAACCACCACGACCACCAGAAATCACCACCGCCACCGTCGTCGCAGCCATCCCGGCCGCTGTCACCACCACCGCCATCTCATCACCATGGTTACCACCACAAGACCCATCTTCTCCAACGCCCCTACCGTGGCGCTGCATCCCGCCACAAAATAGCCAGCCATAACCATCACGACCACAGCGCCCTCCCGACTAATCTGGTACCCCTCCGCAATGGCCAGAACCCAAATCCCCTGACAAACCGACAACCCTCACAGGTGGCGACCACCACATCACACCACCCAAAAGAAAACAGAACATCTCTTACCTATCCTGCAGATCCGCCAATGTGACGGCGAACTGGTGAGCCCCTTCCTGTGAAGGCCGGCGTCGAGCCACTCCCTCGGAGTGCCAGATCCGGTCCTGGTGATCCCGGGTCGCCGCCCTAGCCGAGCGCCCGGCTCATCGAACCCCGGGTTTCAGCCTCCCGCGCACCGCTCGCCGCTCGCCCTGAACGCGCGCTGCCGCCGCGTCTCGACCCCGCCGCGCCCCGGCGCAGGCGACTCCCCTTGATCTTCTCCTCTGCCCGGCCCCTTTTCGGCCTCCCGTGCACCGCAGCTCCCCTCGTCGAGCCAGCGCCGCGCCCGCCAGCCCCGTCTTCCCCTCTGTTCGGCCGCTTCCACCGAACCGGCGACTGCGCCGGACTTCCGACCACTCCGTCTCCCTTCCCTCTCTCTCTCTCTCCTCCTTCCCTTCCCTTCTCCTCTCCGCTCTCTATCCCGTCACTTCTCTCTCTCTCTTTGAACTCGCCCGCTCCCTTTCTCTTCTTCTCCTTTTTTTTTGGAGAACAAAAATGATGAAGTTCTCTCCCTACGAGGAGAGAACAGAGTATAAAGTTCTGTTGTTGTTTTTTTTTTATTATATTCATTATAAGTTTACCATTGTTGTACTATTTTAAGAGATATACATTATTTTGTTTAGTAGATGCTATTTGTTTGGTTTGTTCCGTTTTATTTTCATTAAAATTTTATTTTTGTTATTATTAGTATTATTATTATTATTTTATTCAATTGTTGTTTGTTTGTTTTTTAATTGAGATTTATGTTATAGTGTTAGATAGTATGTAATGGCAATATTTTATTATCTAATTATCATTATTACCAAATATATATATTTATAGTGTTTCAAAGATAATTGTTACCAAAATTTTATTTTGACAAAAAGTAGGATTTTTGCCTAAATAATTTTCTGGACTTCCAAATTATTTGTCTAAAATATTTCGATTAATAAAAATATAGTTAATTTCCAAAATAATTTATACCTAAAATAATTTCCCTGTATTTTAACCTAGAACTATTTCTAGTTCCAAATTATCATTTTTATATTAATTATTATTATTAAAATATTCTTATTATGGTTTTTTTTATCTAAATTAATATAGTAGTATTTTGTTTAAATTATTTTCTGAAACTTTCTGAGTATGTATTACCTAAATGTATGTTGGATTAATAGATTCCATACTTAAAAATATTATTTGACAAAACTTAGAGTTTTCGTCTAAGAACTATGTTATTATTTTCAAGCATATACTTTATCTAAGATTTATTTTACTAATAGAATATAGTTTTCAAATATCAGATATTTTTATATAAAAAGTATATATATTTCCTTCTATTATCCTCATCTTCATGGCTAAGTCCATTATTTCTGTTTCCTCATCAATTTCGTACCTCCTTAAGTCGACCCTAACTAAGTTGACCGTTTTGGACTCGATGGAACAGTCCATGCCATCATCCGAGGCCATCATGCGTAGTTATAACATCGCAGTCATACTCCATGCCACATGATCATAGCACCACACCAGGCGACCCACCAGGCAAGTATACCTTGCTAATTAACTGTCAAATTATTTATTTTTTGTATTATTTATTTTGTTTCATATTATTAGTTTTCTTTGTTATAAACTGTGCGTCCAAGCCATACTTGGGTGCAAGCGACTCTATTAGTCGTTTTACTTTACTATATGCATGTTAACTTAGTTTTAGCGGACTACCTTCTCGTTGTGGGATATCCTTATATCTCCCTTGGCCATGACACACACACTACACGGTTGGAGACATGTTGCTAGGGGCACGACTTATGGACTGGCCCTCTCTAAAGTCGTGTGACGGATAGATAATCGTAACTGCTACGACTAGGGTTTTAGAGACTCAAGCAGTTACAAAAACTGGACGAGCCATGGACATGACTTGAACAGTGTGGGAAATATTAGGGGAGGACAGTCGCTAGTGCGTATGGGAATCCAAACAGGTAAACCACAGTCTCCGGATAGAACTGTGGCGATTTATTTGCAGATACCCTCTGACATTTTGGACGTTACAGACGGATACGGATGACTGGATGCCAGTTACGTACACATAGCCTAAAATCCCACCCATGCACATAAAAATTATCCTCTAAATTGCACATTAGGCGGTTAGAATCTCCTTTGCATATTTGTGTCTAGAATAGTCTTTTATATCTTATTTTATTATTCTGACAGTTCATATTAGCTTGTTCTTCCTGTATCTTGCTACTTCCGTCTGAGGACCTGGTTATTCTCCAGGTGTGTGTTCATGTCTTCTGCAAGTGTTCTAGCCATAGCCGTGATCATCGTTATTTCTTCGAGGATGATTGCGCTTGGTTCGTCTTGCCATTTTATGGATCGGTTTTTGTACATTTCTTTCATTGAGATAGTTGGTAGTGGACTTTGTCTCCGCCCAACGATTGTATCATCAATATTTAAGTTAATTTTTATATTATTATTCTTTTAATTGTGGATGAGATTTAGTTTGTCTTGGATTACTGTATTTTACAGCTTATGTATACATACAAGGCAGTGTACTTCGTATGTATACAGCTGGCATGTCTACGTACTTAGTCCTACGTATTTTGGGACTGGGACGTTATAACTTGCGTCTGGATAACCTGGATAGTCTGCAGGGCTTGTAGCCGTAGGGATACCTCATTGCATCTTGCTAGTAACTAGGCTTGTGATAATCCTAGTTAGTTAAAGTATCAAGTCGTACTCATTGCTTGGTCGTGATTGATGGATGGAGTCTAGTCTTGTCTAGACCATGTCAGTACATGGTTACTTCGGAACATTTTACAGTTTATGCTTACTTGTCGATAATTGGTTAGAGACTAAGTTCTGTTCAGGCGAATGGTTACAACCCCGGTCCTTGTTTGGTTTACGGGTTGTAACTTGGTTACCGGAATAGTTCCTTAGTTATCTTATCGTTTATCACCTTACTTTCATGCCTCCAGTTTTCTTGTTATTATTATGCTTTGTGTTCTAACTTGCTGGTTTTAGTTCTTAAGTGAAGCCTCCTTTGTGGCACTTGCTCTTTCTGGGGTCTGACCCAGCTGATTTTGTATGACTAGATTTTGGAGCAGCTCCCGAGGATCTTTCAGCCTTCATGCCAGATGGTGACCACTAGAAGAAATCCTGGCAATGAGTGGATTTTATTTTGCTCTCCCACTCTATTATAAAAATATTCTTTTAAAGCGTTTAGCCGCCGAGCAAGTGTTAGCTCGTGTTGAATACTTATATTTCTTGTCTTCCTACGGGCTGTAACATGATTAACAAATCCTAGGGTTGATCATGTATGACTGAAACTCTTGCTAGTCCTCATATTTTGTACAACTAGCTTCATGATCATCTGTATATGAAATGTATGGGACGTCTTACTATTGAATATCTGATGGTCTAACATCTTGTGGCTATTATTACTTGCTTGAGATTGAGACACTAGGCTTATTCTTGATCATAAGAGACTGATGGCTTGTAGATAAACCCGCATACATCTAGACAGCTGTGACCGTATATCGAGGTAGATTACACTTCTATATACGTAGCTGGCTGTGTCTGCCCCCGCTCTCCAGTATTCTGGTTCTGGGGCGTGACATCAACTGTGGGGGCTAACTTTGACTGATGGATAGACACCGGTACGATATGCCATGTCTGTTCTGGCAAGGAATGGTTCGTTACGTACCAGCCAACGTCTGAGAAAGTTGTCATGGCGAACCAGGCCCAAGCTGAAGTTCTGGGGATTGGGAGTGTGGAGCTGAAACTCACTTCCGGGAATACTCTGATGCTCCAAGGAGTAAAGCATGTTTCGGTGATTGCCAAGAACCTGATCTCTGGGAGCCTGCTTAGCAATACAGGCTTGAGGATGGACATTAATGCTGGTCAGATGGTGATGTCCAAGAAGGGAACTTACTTCGGAAAGACTTATCAAACCGAAGGAATGTTTAAAATTCAACTTGTAAACCAGTCTAATAAAATCAATGCAATCGCTCTTTCTGATTATTCTCTTGAGTTGTGGCATAATAGGCTAGGACATGTTCATTGTAAAAAAATAAACAAAATGTCTAGTCTAGGACTTATCTCCAAATGTGGGAGTAAGGTAGAGAAGTGTGAAGTATGTGCTTAGACAAAGATCACTAGAAAACCCTTTTATCGGGTCAATCGAAGCACATATCTTCTGGAGTTGGTACACTCTGATATCTGTGACTTCAAATAATTCTCTACAAAAGATGGGATAAAGTATTTCATAACCTTCATCGATAACTTCTCTAAATACGCATTCGTCTACTTGCTTAAATCTAAAGACGAAGCGTTCGAGAAGTTCAAGGAGTTCAGGGCCGAAGCTGAACGGCAAACTGGACAACAACTCAAGAGGTTGAGAAGTGATCGAGACGGAGAATATCGGTCTCATGAATTCGTATCGTTCTGCAAAGAACATGGAATCATCTGCGAGACTACAGCTCCGTATTCTCCTTAATCTAACGGAGTAGCAGAGAGGAAGAACCGAACGTTGATAGAAATCATGAACTCAATGCTGCTAACTGCAGGTCTTCCAAAATGCTACTGGAAAGAAGCTGCATTAACGGCCACTTTCATTCTGAATAGAGTGTCATATGCAACTTCTGACATAACTCCTCATGAACTATGGTTCAAAGTCAGACCTAACTTGAATGTCATTCGAGTGTGAGGGTGTCTGGCTTATGTGAAGCTCCCAGATCTGAAGATTCAGAAGCTGGGGACAAGGACTATGAAGGCGATCTTCTTGGGGTATGCCGAGAAGAGTGATGCCCGAAGATTCCTTGATATTGAGTCTAATCATATCATCGAATCTCGTGATGCTGAATACTTTAAAGACAAGTTTGCACGACACAAAAATATTATTCTTCCAGATATTTCGGAGAATAATAAAGGTGCAAATGAGACTGAGATTTCATATGAGCCAATAGTCCAAGATGAAGTTGTTGATGAGGAAACAACAATTGAACCAGAAATCGCTGAGCCGTCATCGAAGCGAGCAAGGAGGCCGAAGAGCTCCGGAGATGACTTCGTCACCTATCTTGTGGAAGCAGATCCGCTTACCTATGATGAGGCGATGAAGACCAGAGATGCTGTCTTCTGTAATGAGGCAATAGACAATGAAATTAACTCAATTACTTCCAATAACACATGGGTGTTAGTTGATTTACCCGAAGGAGCAAAACCCATCGGATGCAAGTGGATCTTTAAGAAGAAGATGAAAGCTGATGGAACCATTGACAAGTTCAAGGCCAGGCTAGTGGCCAAGGGGTTTTCTCAAAAGCAGGGGATCGACTACTTTGATACATATGCTCCAGTAGCACGGATGACAACCATCAGATTGTTGATTGCCCTTGCGGTAATACACAAATTAGTGATACATCAGATGGATGTGAAAACAGCATTCCTGAATGGCGAGCTGACCGAGGAGATTTATATGCAACAGCCAGAAAGATTTGTCGTCGGAGGCCTAGAAGACAAATTCTGCAAGTTGGTAAAATCTCTATACGGCTTAAAGCAAGCTCGTAAAATGTGGCATGAGAAGTTTGACAAAGTTATAAGATCAAACGGCTACAGGGTCAGCAAAACAGACAAGTGTGTCTATACTAAATTTGCTGACGGAAGAGGAGTCATCGTTTGTCTGTACGTGGACGACATGCTAATCCTAGGTACGGATATAAGCTGTGTCACTGAGACAAAGAAGTTACTCTCGACAAAGTTCAGTATGAAGAACTTGGGGGATGCTGATGTTATCTTGGGACTCAAGATCATCCGGACAGACACTAGATTGGCACTGTCACAGTCTCATTATGTTGAGAAGATGCTTACTCAATACGGGTATCATGATCTTCCTATAATTGATACGCCGTACCGAAGTGATCAGAAGCTGGAGCCAAACTCGAAAGAAAGCGTCAGACAATTGGAGTATGCTAGTATCATCGGAAGTTTGATGTACGCTACTACTGCCACTAGACCTGACATAGCTTTCGCCGTGGAAATGCTGAGTCGATTCACAAGCAATCCAGGCATTGAGTACTGGAAAGCTGTAAAACGTGTTATAAGATATCTCAAGAAGACTCAGACATATGCATTGCACTTCAGAGGAGAGCCGTCGGTAGTAGAAGGCTTCAGTGATGCCAACTGGTGCTCAAAGTTGGAGAATGAGAGGTCCACTGGTGGATTCATTTCCACAATGGGTGGAGCTGCTATATCGTGGAAGTCGAAGAAGAAGACTATGATCTCGTGATCTTCTATGGAATCTGAGTTCTTTGCACTTGATACCGCAGCAGATGAAGCAGAATGGCTTCGAAAGCTCATGTATGATCTTCCAGTGGTCGGAGCATAGATATCGACAATTTCGATATACTACGACAACCAGGCGACTGCGGCGGTGGCATCAAATGATCTCTTCAACGAAAAGAAGAGAACTGTGCGGTTAAAGCACAGGGCAATGAACGATCTCATCAAGAGAGGTGTCATTGCAGTAATCGATGTTCGGAGTCAGGAGAACCTGGCGGATCCGTTCACGAAGGGCCTCAAGCGTCAGCTGGTTGATGATACAGCAGAGAAGATGGGCTTGAAGGCATTCTGATAGTATGACTTTGTAATCCTACCATAAAGTTTTATGTTATTAGTTCAAAGAGAAATCTACTAGACATTTAACTTTCGGTTCAAGGGAGGACCACTGACTGGAAAACTATCAGGTAACAGTGGGTACTTGTTCTTGAGAACATGGAAGGGTTACGAATCCATAACCACTGTTGTCTACTATGTGTTTTCTGTGGAAAATGGATCCTGTGTTGAGGTTGGCTTAAATGGCTTAATAAGTTCTCAGAAAGAGTGAATGACTGGTATGCTTTACAGGAAGCACGGTAGCGCAACACAACAAGGAGTAAAACTCTATGCTACAATGGGATGACTCCACCATGAGGTTCCCAGGTAGGGGTAATGCCTCGGCTTTGCAAGCCAAGTCATAGCGACGTAGTACCGCAAATAGGCAGGTAGTCTAATGTTGTATGATGAAATTAAACAGTTGTAGACAGTACTACAATGGGGAGGGTGACCTCATGT
>JANAVB010021555.1:15000-25026 GCA_029216955.1 Iris pallida
TTTTGAGTTTCATCATATACTTTTTGTCTACTATAACTAGTTTTAATTTTTGGATAGATAATATTAGTAATTTGGAAGTGACAAAATTTACACTTCCGTGCTTGGATATCTACCAAGGAATGAAAAAGTAAAAAAAAAATATATATATTATAACATTAAAAAAATTATCAAACAAAATTAATAATTATTATTAATATTATTTAAAAAAATTAATTTTAATAAACGACCTTCCATTGTTGCTGATGAGATCCACTTCTGCTCACATCCGCAAAATAAAACGGAAGTTGATTGGACTTGAACTACAGCCGACATGCAGAAGATAAAAATAAAAAATATTATTACACCACTTCTTGTCCCACTTCAGAGTTGAGCCAAACTAAACGGTAGAAGTGTTAAACTTATCTACACTTTCACACTTTACAATCCAGTTATACCGAACCAAATAGCCCCTAGATGCAGGCATCATCGGCTCGAAAATTGAAAATCGTATCGTAACTCTTCGTGTGCCGGTGCGATGCCGAAACGTGGAGGAAGAATACGCCGAGATTTTTTTTTCATTGCAAGCGGAAATATACTCGTAGAACATTAATTTTGAATGAGAACTTATGCTTCACCAGTAAACTGAACATATTAAAGAGACATAATAATAATAGTCGTGAGAAGAAAAATGCAACACTCTTAATTGATTCAAGGAAGAATCCTGTACGAACACTTGGTTTGTCCAGTCCTAATACACCATGGACGTCCATTTCATTCTCCACTGTCCAAATCAGGAGGTAGCAACTAATCACCTAAAATTCAATGTTGACACGACTTGGTGCCCTCCATGTAACCCACTTGATGCATGCCTGCCATAAATCCTCTGTCAATAAGCCGTTTATTTTTTCTATCAGTGGAGCACACCATTCGTGAGGACCACAACAAAGAGAAGAAGCTCTTGAACAAAACTACAAACTTCTCCTGCTTCAAACACACAACCACGTCTATTCATGTCTGGAAGCCAAGTCTTGCTATCCCCACATCAAGGGCCTGCTGCATGAACAGGATGGGTTTGTTATCTTCAATGTAGTCGGTATCGATGATCGGACGTGGCAACCGACTGATATATGACGTTCAGAATGATAACAGATTTCTAATTCTCGGCACGCAATTGCCAGGGATTTTGCCTGATATCTTGAAACTTCCTATTTCATATGGTCGACAAGTGTTCAGACAAACAAGATATATACCACTAGATATCAGCATTTCAACAGCAGAAAGCTCGTATCCGAGTCGAATAGTATCCAGTGAAGGGGTATATCGAGCAAAAATATCACAGATGATTTACAAAACATAATCCGACTATTATCAGATAACAAACGATAACGAATATAACAAGGTAGAGGAAAGAACTATCCTTGACCAGAATTATTTTGATGGTTGGAGCCTACACTTTTTGCTCTAAGGATTGAAACGCAATTACATCAACAGTTGCAGTAGCTCGAAAACTAAGTTGACAATTTTCCACTCTTAACTAATTGCAGGAAATGGTGGCAACTGCAAGAACTTTAAACAGAATGATTATATAACTGTATTACAAGGTAGAAATCTAAAGATCTTGCTTGAAGTCAGTGACATGGCTTTCATCAAAAACATATGGAGGCGTCGTCACTAACAATTATTTGAATGGAGGGAGGATTCTCCTTCGGCGCTTGGGAGTCTCTCTCTTTACGTACATCTTCTCCATTTCATTCAACGCACGGCTGGAGCCGTCAGGCAAGCTCACGAACTTCCAGCCGCCACCTCCTCCACGCTTTCCACTGGGACCCATCTTCTCAACAGTGAAGTTCCATCCTTCTGCTGGGCGCCTCCGGCTATACTTGTGGCATTTTACCTCACCTGCCACCTGGAGAAAGAGAGAAAGATGATCAATTCAAAACTTTTATAAAAATCATCACCATTGAACCAGGCCAAGACACGGCCCAAGAGTACACAATTTTGCAGAAATGAGTTATCAATGTATTATTAAATTTTGCGGTAGTACTTGGAAAGAGTAAGAGTCCTAAGTCGACGGAAAGCAAGAAGATAAAATTCTCATGACCTTGCTGCTACCAACTTAGTGAGCAAGATATACTTTCACTGTTTGAATAGTCTTGCACGAGCACCAAGCAACTAGCCTAATCCGTCTTTGTGCCTAAGAGTTGCATGGGTTGGCATCGAAGTTGGAGCCTATACAGTTAACTAGGTGCGCTTAAAAACAGCCTAGCATCTGAACAGGAAGCTTATAATGAAGCATAGGCCCCAAAATTGTAGAACATATAACTTTCTCATATATGGCTCTTCTGTGAACTAATAATAGAGAAGTTATGCCAATCTTATCAAGATTGTGATTGTATTGTAGACTGACTGATAGCCAATCTGATTGAATCCTGGACAATAATATTAAGTACAAGATCTTCTAAATTTGTCCTAAACCTAAGAATAATACATTGAATTCAAACTAAATATATGAATCATTCAGCAAAAGAGTAATGAATCATCCAATAAGATGTAAGAAGTCAACAAACTGAAAAAAAAAATGATTATAGAGGAACTGCAGAGCTTCCAGCAACAAAAGATAATCATACCACCTAGTTGCATCAGTACAATATATTTCCCTTGTCAGGTGCGACATCAACATCAAGTGAGCAAGAAGGCACGGGCTTGTGTAGGCAAAGGAACAGCCCCTGTCAACCACGGAGTCATCCGCCCTTGAATAGACTCAATTTAAGCCAAGACACCCTTGCAGAACTAGGATGAACTTACATTTTGTGTTGAATCGACTTATTTTTGGGCACCTTATCATGGTGGGAGTTGTCAAGTAGTCACGATCCCTTAGAGCTCATATTTTAGGAGTCCGTTTCTTATGTTTGGTTACATGAACATCTTATAGAATAACTAGTCACGTTCACGTGTTGCACGTACCAAAAAGAAAAAAAATTCCTCTGATATTATTAAAAAATAGATAGATTAGAATAGTTTTTTAAGTATGATTTAAATATATTTAATTAGAATTTGTTATAGACATGTTTTTAAAACTTGGGATATATGTGGTTTAAATATAATTTGAATGAATATATTTTAATTAGGATTTTTTTATAGATATGTTTATAGGCTTTGGATATATGTTCAGGTTCATAGAAAGATTTTAGATTTTTTTTTTTTCCTACTTAGGTGAGGATTACATACGCGGTAGTTAGAAAGATTTTAGGATTTTTTTCCCCTCTTGATTACGTAAGGATATACATACGGCTTACGGCTTAGACGGCTCATTTTGAGTTTATAATAGTAGAGATATTCATGTTGTTTTGGATGTCTTACATAACTCTTCTGTGTTGTGTTATCAAGATGGTGTATCTAAAGTTTGTTGGCAGCTGAAGGGGTCCACAGTGGATAGTGTATGTCGGTCAACAAGACATAACATACATCGACCATTGATAAATGAGTGAACAATATGAACAAATAAGGTTAAACAATAACCTCCTTCTGTGTCTTTCAGAAACTAGTTCCAAGAGATTAGAGCATGGTATGTATCGTAAATCTAACTAGCTTCTGGATTCAGGTTGCAAGAGTCGTGCGACACACAACAAAGCCTTTATCCCATACTTTTGGAGTTGGTTGTTTGAATTGTCGTCTTCTTTTCAGCTATGTTAAGGTCCATGTCAGTCTGTTACTAGTAACAAAAGCATACCCTTCTTTGAAACTTCAATCCATATTCGTTTAAGCATACCTCTAGTCCTAGCAACTCTTTTAACTACCATCATATTGCTCTATATTGGAGGATTAATTGGTTTGTTTTGCATGTGTCCAAACCACCTAAGATTTTTTTTCTCATCTTGTCTCAATTGGCACAACCTCTGACTTGCACATATACATTCATTTCTTATCCTACCTTTTGACGGCTCGCCACCCATCCATCTTAGCATTCTCATTTCGATTATACTAATTTTCTGTATATATTTTTACCAACACTCTGGTTCATAAAGTATAGCCGGTCTTATAGCAAAAGCTTACTGAATTTTTAAGTATCATAAGAACACAAAGTACTTCAGAAGACTGATATAATTCAACCATTATGTTTTTAATTATATACATAAAAACATTCCGTCTCTCCACAATGATAAATTATTGATCCTAAATAGCAAAAACTACCATCCAATAGCAATATGACCTATCCATAAAACTAATTGACTCTAAATTAAGTTTTTCTAGCTGCTCTTGTTGAATAACTTGTGAAAATAACTCTACCCTCCTTAATATCATTCTCCTTACTAATATCAAGGTAGTCAAAGGCGCAAGGCGCACTTGAGGCGCAAAGGGTCCATATCGCCCGAGGCGCACTTAAGCTGCGCCCGAGCAAAGCGAGGCGCAATATATATATATATATATATAATATATATATATAATATATATTAAAAAAAAATATATAATATATATATATATATATATATATATATAATTTTTTTTTTTTTTTATAAAAAGATGGCGGCTCCCTCGTGCTCTGCTAGGGTTTGCGCTTCGACGGCGATGGCTCCCCCCCCCCCCCCCCCCCCCCGCCCCCCAGACCCTCTCGAGGGGGGGATCCGGAGGAAAGGTGGGAAGGGGGGAGGCGGGCAGCCCTTAGCGGCGGGTGTCAAAGGCGGGCGACCCCCCAGGCGGGGGGGGGGGGGGGGGGTCGGGCGACATGGGAGGGAGGGGGGGGGGGGGGGCGAATCCAGGGGTCGGCGGGACCAAGGCGACCCCCCCAGGCGGTGGGGGGGGGGGGGTCGGGCGAATCCGGCAGGGGGGGTCGACCAACTCCGGCAGCATGGTGACCCCCCAGGCGGAGGGGGGGATCGGACGACAGAGCCAGGGGGGTCTGGACCACCCGGGTGGAGGGGGTACGCACCAAGGCGGGAGGGGTCGGCTGGACCCTTCGGGTCACCCATGGTCGGGGGTTCAGGAGCGGGTGGAACTACGCACCGACTTTTGAATTTGGGTCGGGATCTACACCGGGGGCGGACGGATCGGGAGAGGCAGGCTGGCAGACGGTGGTGAGACGACGGGCTGGAGGGCGACAAGGGGTTCAGAACCAAGGGAATTCTGGAGCCGACCCCCTAGAGGCACAGTCGGTCCTCATCGCCGAGGGGAAATATGGTTCGACAGTGGGGTGGCGGCCAAAGGCGACGGCGGCTGAGAAGGGAAAGGGTGTTGCTATTGATACTGTTAGGCAGGGCCCGGCAGCTGCGACAGCTCCAACCAGGACCCCCTCTGGGGAGCAGAGGCCTCGGTCATGGAAGGAGGTTTGCACTCCAGTGGAGTCGAATAGCCCGACTTCAATGGAGTATGTTACCCCGATGGCGGTTGGAGGAGGACTCAGGGCCTACTTCCCTGCAGAGGAAATAGCGAAGGTCTCTGATTTCTGGAAGAACACCTGGTGCTCTATGTATTAGGGAACAAGCCGTTCTATGGCCAAATCAGGGGTTATGCGGAGAGAGTCTGGAGGCCCAAAGGCAGCATGGAATTCTTTCCCGGGAGAATGGATTCTACTATGTCAAGTTTGGACTGGCGGAGGATGTGACCAGGATTGTGCAGGGGGGGCCATGGTCGTTCGATGGGAGACTTATCATATTGAAGGAATGGACACCAGAGCTGAGATGCGAGAAGGAAGTGTTGAATGCCATTCCCGTCTGGATCCGCTTCCCCAGAGTTCCCAGTACAATACTGGAGCATCCCCCTCTCATGAGACTCGCCAGCCTCGTGGGGAAGCCGATCAAGGCAGACGAGGCCACTGCTTTCCGCTCCAGAATAATGTACGCTAGAGTCTTTGTGGAGATAAAGGCAGGCTCGAAGCCCGAGCGTGCTTGAGTATCAGGTACCATCTGGAGAGGTCCTGACGCAGGCTGTGGAGTATGATTGGGTCCCACCCATGTGTTCCTTTGCGAGTGTTTTGGGCACATTACCAGTGCGTGCAACTACAAGGGGAAGGAGGCGGCCAGGCCACAGGCGGCCCAGACGGAGACACTCGGACGGAGACGGTCCAGATGGAGGCACCTGAGAAGGAGGCGGCTCCTAGCCACTGCCTGAGGAGACGGCGCCAGACAGACATGGAGGTAGATACAGTTATGGAGGTTGATAGGAGATTGGAGACAGGATCGCCACAGAGGCAGGAGAGCATGCAGGGTGCGCTGGTTCCGTTCAGGCCGCGGAGGACTATGGTGACCAGGGGTATGAGTGCGGCGGATGTGGTCAGATGGGGGTGGAGACATCCCAGGCACTTATGGTTTACAGCAGCAGGAAGAGACATGCTCCGGCCACATTGGAGGATATCCCCAGAAGGGATGGATGACCAGACCGACCCCAATCCTGACTGGACTCTACTCTTAGCAGGATTCAGGCACATCTTGCCCCTTCCTCCATGGTAGATGCAGTCCTTGAGCAGACGGATGAGACACTTCCCTCGAGTGTCGATCCAGAGGAGTTACAGGGGGCCCAACATCTTTTATTTAGATGTCGGTCCTAGCATGGAACATTAGGGGGGGTGTTCCATTGGCCGATGGAGGGAGATCAGAGGGGTGCTGAGGAGAGGCATGTGATATTGCTATTCTGCTGGAGACGAAGATTCGAGGGGCCGCTATGCTCTCACGTCGGACTCCGGCAGCCTGGGATCACATTCATAACTTAGATCTTTGCGGTATGGCAAGGATCTGGGTTAGGTGGAACACAGGTAGCTGGGTGGGGGTTCAGATTCATAAGTCAGAGCAACTCATCGGTTACTTTTGAGAATAAAGGTGGGTTCAGATTCATCCTGGGTGCTGTATATGGGCACAACGACCGGAGACTCCGGGAGGCTCTGTGGGAGGACATTGTGCTTATGGGTCGTATGGCGGACAACATGCATCTCCCCTACTCATCATGGGGGACTTCAATGCTATGTTGCTTCGTCAAGAGAAGGTTGGGGGCCGGCCTGTACCGGACTCGATTTTATACGACTTCCAGAGGTGTCTTCTTATGTCAGGTATGCGGGGGCTGGAGCGAGCTGGACATATTTGGACCTGGCACAACAAGGCTACTCAGAATCGTATTGCTGTCAGCTGGATCGGGCCTTGGGCAATAGCGAGTGGTTCAGGTGTTTCCGAACTCGGTGGCGGAAGGTCTGGCAGCGGGTACTAGCGATCATTCTCCTATCCGGGTGGGCCTATGTGAGAGACCCACTTTGCGGGCGAGGCCGTTTCGGTATAACAACAGCTGGTACCTATCACCAGGTTATGAGGAGGTAGTTATGAGAGAGATGCGCACTTCCGGGATGGCACGGCCCAATTCCGCATGGTTCACAAGCTCAAGCAGCTCAAGCGGGCTATCAGGGGGTGGGTGAAGACGAGACCGCGGACTTCCCTGGCAGAGAAGGAAGAAGAGCTTCGGGACACTCAGGTGGCCCTCCAATCTGACATTATGAATGGGGAACTGGCGGCTAAGGAGAAGACCCTGATTGAGGAGGTTAGCATCATGAGACTGCAGGAGGAGATCAGTGCGGCACAGAGGGCTAAATGCACCTGGCTCAAAGATGGAGACCGCTGCACCAAATTCTTTTATGATGTGATCCGCACCCGTCAGCACCGGAACAGCATCCCCAGACTTCTGAATGCTGAGGGTCGTCTTGTGGAGACCCGGTGGAGATTCAGGAGGAGGCCGTCAGATTCTACACTGACTTATATCAGCAGACGGACTACTCCGCACGTTTCCGGCCCTGGTTACGAAGAGACTGGTGTCCCGACATGGGAACAGTCTACTTTTGGCCGGTGAGGATGGAGGAGGTGGAAGATATTGTGATGAAGGCTAATCCCAACAAAGCTCCTGGGCCTGATGGCTTCTCTTCTGGGTTCTTTAAGCGACACTGGGGTGTGCTTAAGGCACCTGTTCTGGCAGCGGTTCAGGAGTTCTTTGTGGAGGGCCGGCTCCTGAAGGAGATGAACCATACATTCTTGACTCTGGTTAAGAAGGAAGGAGCGACCTCACTTGCAGACTTTAGACCCATTGCGTGCTGTAATTTCCTTTACAAGATTATCACTCATCTTATGTGCAGGCGTATGGAGGGGATTATGCAGGGTTTAGTGTCCCAGAACCAAGCAGCGTTCATCAAGGGCCGGTCGATAGCGGAGCACAGTCTGCTAGCTCACGAGATGGTGCGGGAGTTCAGCAAACGGGGGGGATGAAGGCTTGTGTGAAGCTTGACCTTCGGAAAGCGTATGACACGGTCAATCGGGACTTCCTGTGCCACTTGATGCTTGCCATGGGGTTTGACGAGAGGTGGGTTGCGAGGGTGAGGGAGTGCATCTGCTCCCCTACCTTCTCTGTCCTCATCCAGGGCACGCCACATGGCTACTTCAGTAGCAACAGGGGGTTGAGGCAGGGCGACCCCCTCCCCGTATCTCTTTACCTTGGTGATGGAGTACTTCACGTGTATGATGGATATAGCAGTGCATAGCGGGAGGATTGTTCCCCTTTTCCGGTTGGTGAGTCCTGCTGTATCTCATTTGATTTATGCTGATGATTTATTGGTGCTACTCCAGCCTTCCATGAGGGGAATGAGAGCGCTCTCTGACATTATGGAGGAGTTCGGGCGGCTTTCTGGGCTCCAGTTAAACCGGGAGAAGAGCAGAGTCTACTTCAGTTCCCGGTGTACACTTCAGGAGGAGAGAGCCTTCGCTTTAGGTGTGGACAGAGGCGAGCTTCCAGTGAAATACCTGGGGGTCCCGCTGACGGTCAACTATGCCCGAGAGCAGGATTGTCACAGCTTGGTGGACTTTGCTCAGAGGAGAGTGGAGGGCTGGCAAGCGGCGGGGCTTTCATTTGGGGGACGGATTGAGTTGGTGCGGTCGGTCATTGCTGGCATCACTATGTTCTGGCTCCAGTCTATCCAGATCCCCACAGCTACTATTCGGAAGGTGGAGGCTATTTGCGCTAACTTCATCTGGAGGGGAGGGATACATGCGATATCCTGGGATCAGTTATGTCGGCCTCGGGAGGAAGGAGGAGTTGGGTTGAGGCCTCTTCATGCGGTTAGGAAGGCAGCTTGTGTGAAGATGGCCTGGAAATTCATCAAGGGGGGTCGCTCTGGGCGGACTGGATGGGCTAGCAGTACTTACGGAGGACCAACTTCTGGGCCTGCAGGATAGACAACAATTTCTCGGTCATTTAAGGCCATCCTGAGATGTAGACCGGTGCTCCAGACCGCTATCTGCAGGCGCATGAAGGATGGGACGACTACCGACCTTTGGCTAGATCCTTGGTTGGGTTCCAGATCCCTGCTCGAGATATTGGGAGGGCAGCTGGACAGGGAAGCGGGAAGGGGGCTCACATGCAGCCGGATCATTAGAGACGGAGTTTGGAGGCCAGAGGGATACCCATTTACTGCCCAGCTTGCAGCAGAGATACACCTTATTACCATTGACGCTAGCCAGACGGAGGATACATGGAGCTGGGCCGGCCCAGGTACGGGGGCGGGTCAGGTCTATTCTGCTTTCGTAGCTGCTATGATTTGGTTCGGACCCACCACGACCAGGCTGAGGAGGTGGACTTCATTTGGGGCAAGGGCGTTGCACGAAAAATGCAACTATGTGCTTATCGCCTTCTCCGGGGTAGATTGATGACGAGAGACAGACTCCTCCGGTTTGGGATGCAGATCCGGATGCCAAATGTGTGCTATGTAATGATGAAGATGAATCTATGGGGCATCTCTTCTTTGGTTGCCCGGTGACCTGGCACATTTGGACTGAGCAGTGTGCACAGCTGAGAGGAGGAGTGGGGATGGACCGGGACATTCGGAGCATTCTCAGCTGGATCCGAGATCACAGAGGACGGGATCCGGGGTGGGCTAGAAGAGCCAGAGTTCGTCTGCTGCGTCTGTTTGGCACATCTGGAAGGAGCGGAACAGACGTATCTTTGAGGGCTTGACTACCCCCTATTGGAATTCTACACAATATAGAATTCGATGTATCTGTAATGGCCCATATAGTATTTTGGGCATGG
>JANAVB010021556.1:0-30471 GCA_029216955.1 Iris pallida
ACTTAGATTCTCTCTCTCTTACTTGTATTACATTGTTTTGATCTCTCTATCTACTTTTACTATTCTGTATCTGTTTTGGATGTGATTGAGACTATTCTGTTATGTCACCTCCATTCGGAGTGTATATACTGTTCAGGTACCTTATTGTTAGATGTTGTGACCTAGGACAGCGTCTACTGTGACACTGCAGCGTAGGCTGGGCATTGTTACGTTCGTACCCTCACATTGGGTGCGGGTCGTGACACACGGATCGATGATCTCTTTGATCAGTTGAGTGGAGCTCGGGTGTTCTCCAAGATTGATTTGAGGTCAGGTTATCACCGGGTGAATGTGAAGGGAGGATATTCCCAAGACCGCTTTCAGGATGCGGTACGGGCAGTTTGAGTTTTTGGTTATGCCGTTTGGGCTGACCAATGCACCAGCAGTGTTATGAACCTAATGAACAAGGTGTTCCACCAGTACTTGGACAAGTTAATGGTGGTATTCATTGATGATATCTTGGTATATTCCAAGACAGGGAAGAGCACGAGAAGCACTTGAGAGTGGTTCTGGAGACGCTCAGGAGGGAGAGATTGTATGGCAAGCTCTCGAAGTGCGAGTTCTTCCTAGACAGGGTTGACTTCTTGGGTCATGTGGTGACTGGAGATGGTATCTCATGGACCTGAAGAAGATCACAGCATTGAGGCTTGACAGCGCCGACTTCAGTGGCAGAGATCAGAAGTTTCTTGGGGCTGGCAGGATATTATAGGAGATTTGTGAGGATTTCTCCGGGTTGCAGAGCCATTGACTCGGTTGACCCGGAAGGATGCTGAGTATGTTTGGTCAGAGGAGTGTCAGGAAGCTTTTGATGAGTTGAAGAAGTGGCTTACGATAGCTCCGATTCTGACATTGCCTTCAGGATCAGGTGGATTCACTATTTAGTGATGCTTCAGGAAAGGGCTGGGTTGTGTCTTACAGCAGCATGGAAGGTGATTGCCTATGCTTCCAGGCAATTACGTCCCCATGAGAAGAACTACCCTACCCATGACCTGGAGCTGGCTGTAGCTTCCCTTCCCGGATTTTTTTTAATATTTATTTATTTACTTATTTGATTTAAATGGTGATTTCTATATTTTTATAAATAATTATTTAGTAGATTGTTACAGTAGAAGACCTTAGCCATGGTTAAGAATTAGAGTGCAAGACGACTAGGAATCAGGGCACGGATAGTGCAGTGACGTGCTTTGACTAGTGTCTTAGCCATGCCAAGGAAGGCCAAGCCATAGTGACGTCCTAACTAGGAAAATCAAACTAAGTTGCGACTTAAAACCTATAGAGAGTTTAATTACTTATTAATATATTGACTTGTAGGAAACCCGCTTGTGTCGATTTAGTCCAAACTGGACCCGAACAAAATCCCAGCCTATGTAGGCATGCAGTGGAACCCGGACGGCCATGTAGACATTTTAGTGTATAAAATATTTTCTTATTTATTTTTAGGACTTGGCAGATACTTTCTAAATATATAGTTTATTTAAATGTTGTTTTAGAACAATAGTATGAACTTCTGGAGCCAGATAAATGGTGTGTTCGATGAGTTCACCGAAATATATTAATGGCTTAATTACAAATGTTATTAGGTTTATTATTATATTAATGTTAATATTGTGGTTATTAAATAATTTATTTATTATTAATAGTTATTAGTATTTGACTTTCTATCAAAGATATATATATAGTTATATATATATGTGTGTGTGTATATTATATATATTATAAATGTATAAATATATTATACATGTGTATATTACATATATATCAAATGTGGGTAGGTGTATATATAATTATATACATGTATACATGTATGTATATTTATATGAATAAATATAGAAATAAATATATATATAGGTATTTTGTGTGTATATATATCTATAGGTATAATTATCCATAAATATATTTATTAGGCTAAATAAGATAAATACTGTATAGAAATATATATATTATATATATATATAAAAAGGTATATATGAAGTATATATACATTAGGATATGTGATAAGAAGTCAGCCCATCAAACCAACCAGGCCCAGGCCCACAGGCCCGGCTAAACTGCTGCTCAGCCATTAAACCAAGCCGACATGTAACTTCCCCCCCCCCCCCGCTCGGGATTAAACCGAGACTCAACTGTATATATATATTCAAAGAGGAAGAGAGGATTCGAGAAAACTGGATGAAACCCTAGCCTAACCCACGCGTGCCACCCTCCCTCGACTGGACGACCCCTCCGCCACCGTGCGCGTCGCTGCACGTCGCCGGCGGCCAGGGCCGTACGTCCGCGCGTATAGTACTTAGAATCGACAACAGCAGCAGCGGTTCCACACTCCCCACTTCAATGTAAGATTTCTCCCCCGACTCTCCGTATTTTTCTAAACCGAAATAGGTGTTAGAACACAACCTATAGGGCTTTGACATCAATGGATCGTTTCGAACTAAATCGAATGAACGATATAAATCGATGCCAAAAATCCCGAAAAACTGTTCGGATTCGAAACAAGAACCAATCCAATCACCCATGTTTGAATATTAATTTCGATCGATCCAGTAACATACTAGAATTTCTATTGAACAGACTTTTGACATCATTTAGGGCTTCGAATCCCTTCTTACAGAATTTGAATTCATCGACTCTCGCCGAGAAAACGAATCCCAAAGTTTTCCAAAAACTTGTTTTAAAAACTAGAAATTTGTTCGATACGACGTACGTCCCGCTTTCGGGCGACATGGTCGCGAACCGTAAGCATCGAAAGCTGCGTAACGGCTTCGTGGTCGTGTGGGCTTTTGCGGAATTCAAATTGGTTGCGTGTGCGCGACGAATTTGATGCGTATCCGTCGAAATTCACCGTATCGTGCACTTTGCAAATTTCCAAATTACTTCGTGCATGCTCGTCATCGACGATGAAACTTGCGCCAACAGGACCGTATCATTTTTCTGGTCCTACATGCCAAGTTTGATCCGATTCTGAGACAGTAGAATCGGAACGTCGTTTTGCGGGCCCCACGATCCCACTCAACGGATGATTTTGTGCACGGCCCGCCGGAATCCAACTCTGGATACGGTTGGGTTCGTATCAGAAAACTAGATCCGTAGACATGTAGTTTGATGACTTTAGAGACCACTGACCTTGGCACGCTTTTTGGTGCAAAACGGGTCCAACGGCGGACACCATTTTTGCCCAAAATTACCGTTTTGCCCTGTGTCCAGAATTGGACTTAAGGACAAGCAATCCTAGCTAATTTGACTATTCTGAAAACATTGGTAATGTTTATTTCAGCTTTCGGAGACAGTTGTGATGACTTGGACTTTCTGATTTATTTTGGAGTTACATTGTTGGTTTTTCGTGCAACCTCCAGGCAAGTATACCTTGCCTCCCCTACAGTTTATTTACATACATATTCCTATTATTATTATACAGTTTTACTAGTTGATTATTGACACGAGATTTGTACATCGTGCATGCTGGTATACATATAGTTCTCCAGTTATTCATGATTTACATGCTTAGTTAATCCCTATATCTTTATATGTTAATAGTTAGTTGCAGTTCTTTGATTTGCATACTTTACTTTAGACAGTGTTTACTGGTTTTAGTCGTGTTCTTTTATCGTTATCATGCTTGACTGGATGTCGTGGTTCTATCGGATTGGTTCCCTCTCGTACCGTGTCGTGAGTCGATCGTATCATAGGATGAATAAGTCACATCGGAACTGCTTTACCTCCTTGTCTTGAAATCTTGATGCTAACCTGCGAGTCCACATTAGGGGCGAGGTTTAGTAGTTAAGCTAACTTGCGAGCCCACACCAGGGGCGAGAGTTAGTAAGCTAATCCGCGAGTCCACATTAGGGGCGAGGGTTGGTAGTTAAGCTAACTTGCGAGCCCACACCAGGGGCGAGAGTTAGTAAGCTAATACGCGAGTCCACATTAGGGGCGAGGGTTAGTTGTTAAGCTAACTTGCGAGCCCACATCAGGGGCGAAAGGTAGTAAGCTAATCTGCGAGCCCAAATTAGGGGCGAGGATTAGTAGTATATGGTTCACACCTGCGAGTCCACACAAGGGACGAGGGTGATGCTAGCCTGCGAGTCCACACCAGGGGCGAGGGTTAGTAGTATATGGTTCACACCTGCGAGTCCACACTATGGATGAGGGTGATGCTTGCTTGCGAGTCCACACTAGGGGCGAGGGCTAGTAGTTGTTCAAACCTGCGAGTCCATACTAGGGACGAGGGTTTGAGTATTCGATTGGTTATCTATTGACATCGTGATACCGCGTTCTCTTGTTCTTCTCCAGTAGTTCGTTTAGGCATAGTGGTTCTTCCAGTCATGTATAGTCATATTTTCGTACGGATTGGTCTTTTTCCGTTTACTTTCTGTATTCTCTTTATTGTATGATAAACTGCTAGATAGGCATGTTTTTATGTATCTTGCTATGTCCCCTGAGGACATGATGATCTCTTCAGGTTAGTTATTGCGTGGAGTTAGTTAGCAGCTCTGGATGGCAGATATTATGACACTTGTGGGGTCCGGATATGATGAAATTGCTTGCGGGATTCGGGTATCGCTATTGTGTTCATTATCCGCTCGTGCTTTTCATTCCTTATCATGAGATATCCTTCTTCTTGTTTCAGTTGTAGACTCTTGTTATTTCCTTTAGAGTTTTATCAGACATTTATGCTAGTGGGCTGCAAACCACGACCCATAGTGTTCACTCACGTTTTATATACTTATTGTGGATTGAGATATAGTTTTGCCTTGTCTTGATTAGGCCCATTACCATAGCCGTGACAGCGTTTACGTATTCGAGACGGGCTGGAGTTCGCTTGATGCGTAGCTGGCTTGCTCACGCGCTCGCGTCCGAAAAGCGGGTGCGGGTCGTGATAAGTTTTTTTGGTGGCCCATGCAGGTCAGAGCATATCGTACCGGTTACGTAACTGTACTGGTACGAGCCTGCGACTTTGACTAGACCTTAGAAATCTCAATCCACTCTGCCTTGAAAATTCTCTTAGAAATTCTCTACTGTCTTTGAAACTTCGTATTCGTTCTCAATTATTCTCTCCTACCTTCTTGTACCATTGATTCTCGTCCCTTCCTATTCCGAGGTGACGAATGATCGTGCTGTCTAGGATTCATTAGAAATTCTTAAATTATAGTATAATATTGCTTGACAATTGAATGTTTGGTTGCTTATAGATATGAGGGATAGACGCCATATGCCTAGATATCTGTCGGTAGAATTGTTAGCAACTAGTTAGAAGACCATAAACTAGTGACCTTGTTTGAGGAGTAGTGTGACCAAAGGTAAGTAGAAGTCCTCAAATATTCGAGGTTATAAAATATTTTTAGAAATTAAATTTGAGAGATTAAAATAATAGTAGACCTTGAATTTTACGGGATAGTCTTGAATTAGAATTTCGAGGACGAAATTATTTTAAGGTGGGTAGATTTGTAGCTTCCCTTCCCGAATTTTTTTAATATTTATTTATTTATTTGATTTAAATGGTGATTTCTATATTTTTATAAATAATTATTTAGTAGATTATTACGGTAGAAGACCTAGCCATGGTTAAGAATTGGAGTACAAGACGACTAGGAATCATGGCACGGATAGTGCATGACGTGCTTTGACTAGTGTCTTAGCCATGCCAAGGAAGGCCAAACCATAGTGACGTCCTAACTAGGAAAATCAAACTAAGTTGCGACTTAAACCTATAGAAGTTTAATTACTTATTAATATATTATTGACTTGTAGAAAACCCGCTTGTGTCGATTTAGTCCAAACTGGACCCGAACCAAATCCCAACCTATGTAGGCATGCAGTGGAACCCGGGACGGCCATGAAGACATTTTATGTGTATACAAATATTTTCTTATTTATTTTTAGGACTTGGCAGATACTTTCTAAATATATAATAGTTTATTTAAATGTTGGTTTAGAACAATTGTATGAACTTCCGGAGCCAAATAAATGGTGTGTTCGATGAGTTCACCAAAATATTTAATGGCTTAATTACAAATGTTATTAGGTTTATTATTATTATTATTAATGTTAATATTGTGGTTATTAAATAAATAAATTATTTATTATTAATAGTTATTAGTATTTGATTTTCTATCAAAGAGATATATATTTTTTTTTTTTTCAAATATATATATATATATATATATATATATATATAATATATATATAATATATATATATATATATATATCTATATATATATATATAGATGTATATATAATGTGTGTATATATACATATATATAAATGTATATATTTATACATGTGTATATATTACATATATATACAATATGGGTGTGTATATATATATTATATATACATGTATACTGTATGTATATTTATGAATAATATAGAAATAAATATATATGTATATAGGTATTTTGTGTATATATATATCTATATAGGTATAATTATCCATAAGATATATTTATTAGGCTAAATAATATAAATACATGTATAGAAATATATTTATAATATATATATATATATATATATATATATATATATATATAAAGGTATATATAAAGTATATACATTAGGATATGTGATAAGAAGTCAGCCCATCAAACCAACCAGGCCCAGGCCCAGGCCCGGGCTAAACTGCTGCTCAGCCATTAAACCAAGCCGAACTGTAACTTCCCTCCCCCCCCCCCCGCGCTTGGGATTAAACCGAGACTCTACTGTATATATATATTCAGAGAGGATTCAAGAAAAGTGGATGAAACCCTAGCCTAACCCACGCGTGCCATCCTCCCTCGACTGGACGACCCCTCCGCCACCGTGTGCGCCGCTGCACGTCGCCGGCGGCCAGGGCCGTACGTGCGCGCGCACAGCACTTAGAATCGGCAACAGCAGCAGCGGTTCCACACGCCCCACTTCAATGTAAGATTTCTCCCTCGACTCTCTATATTTTTCCAAACCGAAATAGGCGTTAGAAACACAACCTATCGGGCTTTGACATCAATAGATCGTTTCGAACTAAATCGAAATGAAATCGATATAAAATCGATGCCAAAAATCCCGAAAAACTGTTCGGATTAGAAACAGTGAACCAATCCAATCACCCATGTTTGAATATCGATTTCGATCGATCCAGTAACATACTATAATTTCTATTTGAACAGACTTTTTGACAACATGTAGGGCTTCGAATCCGTTCTTACAGAATTTGAATTCATCGACTACTCGCCGAGAAAACGAATCCCAAATTTTCCAAAAACCTGTTTTAAAAACTAGAAATTTGTTCGATATGACGTGCGTCCCGCCATTTCGGACGACGTGGTCGCGAACCGTAAGCATCGAAAGCTGCATAACGGCTTCGTGGTCGTGTGGGCTTTGGCGGAATTCAAATTGGTTGCGTGTGCGCGACGAATTTGATGCGTATCCGTCGAAATTCACCGTATCGTGCACTTTGCAAATTTCCCAATTACTTCATGCATGCTCGTCAGATCGAGACGAAACTTGCGCCAACAGGACCGTATCATTTTTTGGGTTCTGTATGCCAAGTTTGATCCGATTCTGAACAGTGGAATCGGAACGTCGTTTTGCGGGCCCCACGGTCCTACTCAACGGACAATTTTGTACACGGCCTGCCGGAATCCAACTCTGGACATACGGTTGGGTTCGTATCAGAAAATTGGATCCGTAGACATGTAGTTTGACGACTTTAGAGACCATTGACCTTGGTACGCTTTTCGGTGCAAAGTGGGTCCAACGACGGATACCGTTTTTGTCCGAAATTACTGTTTTGCCCATGTGTCCAGAATTGGACTTAAGGACAAGCAATTCTAGCTAATTTGACTTTTCTGAGAACATTGGTAATGTTTATTTCAGCTTTCGGAGACAGTTGTGATGACTTGGACTTTCTGATTTATTGATTGGAGTTACATTGTTGGTTCTTCGTGCAACCCCCAAGCAAGTATACCTTGCCTTCCTTTACAGTTTATTTACATGCATATTCCTATTATTATATACAGTTTTACTAGTTGATTATTGACACAAGATTTGTACATCGTGTATGCTGGTATACATATAGTTCTCCAGTTATTCATGATTTACATGCTTAGTTAATCCCTATATCGTTATATGTTAATTGTTAGTTATTGCATTTCTTTGATTTGCATACTTTACTTTAGACAGTGTTTACTGGTTTATTAGTCGTATTCTTTTATCGATCATGCTTGACTGGATGTCGTGGTTCTATCGGATTGGTTCCCTCTCGTACCGTGTCGTGAGTCGTATCGTATCATAGGATGAATAAGTCACATCGAACTGCTTTACCTCCTTGTCTTGAAATCTTGATGCTAACCTGCGAGTCCACATTAGGAACGAGGGTTAGTAGTTAAGCTAACTTGCGAGCCCACACCAGGGGCGAGAGTTAGTAAGCTAATCCTCGAGTCCACATTAGGGGCGAGGGTTAGTAGTTAAGCTAACTTGCGAGCCCACACCAGGAGAGTTAGTAAGCTAATCTGCGAGCCCACATTAGGGGCGAGGATTAGTAGTATATGGTTCACACCTGCGAGTCCACACAAGGGACGAGGGTGATGCTAGCCTGCGAGTCCACACCAGGGGCGAGGGTTAGTAGTATATGGTTCATACCTGCGAGTCCACACTAGGGACGAGGGTGATGTTAGCTTGCGAGTCCACACTAGGGGCGAGGGCTAGTAGTTGTTCAAACCTGTGAGTCCATACTAGGGACGAGGGTTTGAGTATTCGATTGGTTATCCATTGACATCGTGATACCGCGTTCTCTTGTTCTTCTCCAGCAGTTCGTTTAGGCGTAGTGGTTCTTCCAGTCATGTATAGTCGTATTTTCGTGTGGATTTGTCTTTTCCCGTTTACTTCCTGTATTCTCTTTATTGCATGATAAACTGCTAGATAGGCATGTTTTTATGTATCTTGCTATGTCCCCTGAGGACCTTATGATCTCTTCAGGTTAGTTATTGCGTGGGTTAGTTATCAGCTCTGGATGGCAGATATTATGACACTTGTGGGGTCCGGATATGATGATATTGCTTGCGGGATTTCGGTATCGCTATTGTATTCATTATCCGCTCGTGCTTTTCATTCCTTATCATGAGATATCCTTCTTCTTGTTTCAGTTGTAGACTCTTGTTATTTCCTTTAAAGTTTTATCGGACATTTATGCTAGTGGGCTGCAGACCACGACCCATAGTGTTCACTCATGTTTCATATACTTATTGTGGATTGAGATATAGTTTTGCCTTGCCTTGATTAGGCCCATTACCATAGCCTTTGACAGCGTTTACGTATTCGAGACGGGCTGGAGTCCGCTTGATGCGTAGCTTGCTTGCTCACGCGCTTGCGTCCGAAAAGCGGGTGCGGGTTATGACATTGGCAAAGGTGATTTTGCTTTGAAGTTTTGGAAGCATTATCTGTATGGCGAGAGGGTGGAGATTTTCACAGATCACAAGAGCTTGAAGTATGTGTGAAAGAGCTCAACATGAGGCAGCACAGATGGCTAGAGTTGATGAAGGACTTTGACATCTCACTTCAGTATCACCCGGGGAAGGCCAACGTGGTTGCTGATGCCTTGAGTAGGTATCCGACAGCCATGTGTTTGACTATGGATCGTCACTTGCTTGCAGATTTAGAGAGCCTTGGGATTGAGGTGATTGTGCCCGGAGTGCAGATACAGTTATGGGGCCTTCAGATACAGTCGGACTTGATGGAGAGGATCAAGGCGACGTAGTTCGAGGATGTGGCTCTGTGGTATATCCGAGAGCATATTCGTGCAGGGTTGGTGGATGGCGAGTTTTCACTTGCAGAGGATGGTGCCTTGAGGCACGGTTCCCGGTTATGTGTGCCTAGCGGGGAGCTCAAAGAGCAGATCATACAGGAGGCTCGCAGATCGCAGTACTTTATACATTCTGGTGCCAACAAGATGTACAGGGATTGCGAGAGCATGTCTGATGGTACAGAATGAAGCGGGAGGTAGCCCACTTCGTAGCTAGATGCTTGGTCTGTCAGCAGGTCAAGGCAGAGAGACAAAGGTCCGGAGGATTATTACAGTCGTTGCCCATTCCAGAGTGGAAGTGGGAGCATGTCACCATAGATTTTGTATCTGGATTACCGCGTACACTAGGAGGGAAAGACGAGATTTGGGTCATCGTTGACAGGTTGACCAAATCGGCCTACTTCTTGCCATTCAAGGTGGGTACATCTACAGAGAGGGTTAAGGAGTTGTACATGAGGCAGATAGTCAGGATTCACGGAGTTCTCGTCAGCATTGTCTCAGATTGGGATAGTCGCTTTACTTCCCATTTCTGGAGGAGTCTGCAGACTAGCTTGGGCACTCAGCTCAAGTTTAGTACTGCATACCACCCCCAGACAGACGGACAGTCAGAGAGGACTATTCAGACACTTGAGGATATGCTGCGGACGTGTGTCCTGGATTTTGGAGGTTCCTGGGAGGATCATCTACATTTGGTGGAGTTTGCTTACAACAACAGTTATCAGGCCAGCATTGAGATGTCACCTTTTGAGGCTCTGTACGGGCATAGGTGTCGTACACCCTTATCTTGGGATGATGTTGGAGAGCGAGCTTTACTGGGACCAGAGATGGTTGTTGACGCAACCGAGAAGGTGAAGCTCATCAGGGACAGACTTTGCGTGGCGCAGGAAAGACATCGGAACTGGGCCGATAGCCACCGGAGGCCGTTGGAGTTTGAGGTACAGATTTAGAGATAAGATTAGAAGTAGGTTGTATTTTTGTTTTGTTTGATTGATCGTGTTTGATTTTTAGTAACTTGAGACCTTGCTTGTGATTAGGTTGGAGAAATGGTTTTTCTGCGGATATCTTCGACTCGTGGTACGATACATTTTGGTGGAGGTAGAAAGCTTAGCCCGCGCTTCATCGGACCTTTCATGATCAGCGGGAGGGTCGGTGACGTGGCATATAGGCTAGACTTACCACCTGCACTAGTGTGCATCCACAACGTATTTCACGTATCATAGTTGAGACGGTACGTGGCTGACCCTAGCCATGTGCTCGATCATTCGGAGATTGAGGTTGGACCTACTCTCAGTTATCCAGAGCAGCCTGTGGAGATTCTGAATCGCCGGAAGAAGGTACTGAGGAACCAGGTGATACCCTGGGTATACGTCGCATGGAGGCATCATTATCCAGAAGAGTCTACCTGGGAGCGGGAGGATGAGATGCGCGAGCGGTACCCCTATCTTTTTGGACCTTGAGGTATACTTTTCTATCCTTCTCAGCAGTTAGTTTCGCCTTTAATTTCGAGGACGAAATTATTTTAAGGGGGTAGATTTGTCACTACCACTTTTCTAGATTGAGCGTATTTTGGTCATTTTTAAAATTTTGGAATTATTTGGGAATTATTAGTATTAATTATAATTATTAGAATTTTCAGTGATTTTTAGTATAATTGTTTTGGTGCTATATTTGACTTTGACTAGTGTTGACTTAGGAGACTGTCGTAGAGGCTAACCTAGGTCATGACTACTTGGTTAGAGTGTGTAACCCTAGCTTGACCTAAGTTAGTGATATTTAACCAATTAAAACTTATTTGGAGAGATTAGGATTTGATTAGGCTAGCTAATGGCTTGTGATTTCACAAGTCATGATTAGTGACTTTGGCCCATGGACGCCCATAGACACTTGTAGAGCCCAACACCTAGTGAACCCTAGCCCAATCCAGCCATGGCCGTCCATATAGGAATTCCCCCACCTATTTAATCCCTCCTAGAATTTAGGGCTAGCCTCCCTTAGAAATATTTGCAAGTTTTAGAAAGAGGTAAGTCTCCATCTTCATTAATTCATAGAAATTTCTATTTTATTCCTTTTCCACCCAAACCAATTGCATTAGGTTCTAATTCATCTGTTCTTGCTGTTTATGAAAGATTATTTCAGAGTTTGGATAATTTGGAGAAGTTTGGCTATCAAGAGGAACACCCCTCTTTGGAGTTTTTGAGGATTTGACACCTATAGGTAACTCCTTCAAAACTTATTGTAATTGTTGTTTTATTACATATCTAGGAAGCCCTAGGCCTAACCTAACTATAGGACTAGCTAAACCTAGGTTTCGAGTCCGATACGTGTCCGTATCGGACACGTATCAGTTCATGAATGAAGGTGTTTGAGGAAATGCCCCAAAGGGCATTTCGACTTATTTTCTGAAATGTTTCTGAATAGGAATTTAGGTTTTGTGTTTGCTTATGGTTTTACTTTGGACTGAGTCTCTATTGGTGTCGTGTCGTGTCGCCACGGACACGGGAACACGCGGGTGCACCTCACGCGTGAGCACAGTTTCCTTTCCCTGCTGCTCGGGGTCTTTTGCGAGCAGCAGACACCACTTTGACACGTGATTTTGGATACACGTGTTGGGAAACTGACTGACACGAGGTTCCTAGAGTTTCACGAACTCTTGTGTCGTGTCGGACACGGTATCACGAGTGCATGAGTAGTGCACTGTGCGTGTACGTGCTGTGGTTTGTTCTGTGTATTTATTCCAGTATTTAATGCTTTAAATCATGTTATTATTTGCTAATCTAGATCCTAACATGTCCAATTATCTATGTTAGATTAGATTCACATGTTAGTTTAGGTTTTTGATTCGGATTTGATTTGAATTGGGTCAAATAGCATGTTAGCTGATACGCAGGGACTGATACATGCTTTGATACATTGTTTTCTCTAAATCTCTGAACATTAAATCCTATTCTATTGATGTTTCCACTGTTAACTCACTCCCACATATTGGTTGATTCATATTATTGAAATATTGCAATTCAAATTTGGGTTTTTGTTTGAGAATGGGATTTTTGATAATGTATTGGTTTTCGAAATCTGCTAAACCTGAGAATGAAGTCTCTAAACAACCTGAACTGAATCCCCTTCCTATTTTAACTGTATTGAATGTTGGAATTCATTCCTATATAACTGTAGTTAAACTGATTTCCTTTCCTTTTTGAAATGGGTATTGAAATGGTTTCCATAACTGAGATTGAATGACCTACTTCTTAATATGTGAGTATTCTTCCCATTTCACTGAATTGAATGTTTATTTCAGTCCTAAATCATTGATTGTTTTACTAAAAACTGAACTAAAAATTGGTTTCCTTTCCTTCTTTAGAACTGAGAGTGAATGATTTCAAATACCTGAGTTTTATTCTTCTTTACTGAACTAAAATGAAGGGGTTGAATCATGTCTAACTGTCACAGAGTTTTGGGTATTAACTCACTAATTTTTCCCTGATTCCATGTGACACTGCACACAGGGTCACAATGTGCACAGGTTACATATCACACACTAAATTGATATCAATGTATACACTATTTTCCAGGTTCTAGCCTTCACTGTTTTCCAGTTATGCCATGTACACTGATTTTCCTATAGACACTGCTACACATGTACATTGTTCACTGATTTTTTCTATTTTCTATTGCATGCCACACTGTTTTACCCTCACTGTTTCCAACATGATACACACACAGGAACACTATATATCACCCATGGTTTTCAGATTTCATACACACACCCCCTCATGCTATGTATCACACACACACAAGTTCATACCTATGTATCACTCACTCTCTTAACACTCTCACTTTTTCACACACATGTCTCTTGTATTTCCACACACATACACACTTGACACATGAGCACATGTGTCTTCCTATTTCTATATATATGTGAAGGTATATATATATATATATATATATATATATATATGAAATGTGTGATATATCATAGGTAGCCTATATGCTAGTGTATGTTACTATGTTATATTATATAAATATATCAATATGTGTATCTCTATATTAGAGTGTATTATATATTAGATATATTTTGACTTGTGTATGTGATATGGTTTGGGTTTTAGGCATGGTATTGCCTAATAGCATAGACTAGGGCTCTTAGCCTATGGGTGTAACTTTGGTCTAGATTGACCAAGATTCATGTAGAATGCATTAACTTGTATTTTATTATCATTTTAGACTCATAGTTACTTGTACTGTTCTATAGGAGACAGACACCACTCCTCGGACAGTATATATCCTTCAGATTCTCAGGATACAGGCGACTACATTCTCTGATCATTCCATACCCTATATTAGGAGTATTTTCCTGCTTTAGACTACTTTACATGATGATGACACGTTGGAAACACGGATTAGTACTATATGGATCTTGTCGTGCAATGTTATCCCCTTAGCGGATACATTGGGTATTCGTGTTCATGTACTTTATCGTGAGCATCGTGTACTCCTTGTATTCGTGACATTCGTGTACAAATCGTGTGAAATCGTGTATATTCATGTATTCACATGATCTCGTGTGCGACTATGCTTTGTGTGCAATAACATATCTTGGCTAGATCCTTGTGTATTGATTGGGGCGGGGGACTAGAAGTGGTTATGTAATCAAGTAGATTACTCGTGTACAACCTCTGTAGAATACTCGTGTACAATATTGTGTCGTTTACATAACCGTCTTGTTCTCTGAATCACTAGTCACTGATAGTTCTCTATATACTGTAGCTATTTATTTACAGTCTTCCTTTTTATCAGGTTATTCCTTCAGTTTCTTGTATCTTACTCTCTAACATGATTATATATCCTGACCTGCTATGATTTATTGAGATGTACTGTGCTCGCTCCTGTCCTGACTGGACCTGTTGAAATATTACAGAGGACGAGGCTGAGGCATTCTGCCCTACCTACTACGGTGCTATACTAGATGAGTGCCTGGACTTGGACCAGCAGCAGGACCCACTAGGAGTTGACAACACTCCTTTAGCTTAGGATGTCTTTACTTTTCATGGATCACTGTATATAGATTCTGAGATTGTAGGATATGTACTTATTTTAGACACTTAGAATTCTGGATTGTATCTCTGTGATTTCTTCTGTTCTGGATATTGTTTATCTATCTATCTTTATCATATTCTACCTTAGTTGTGATTGAGACTGTATCTGCTATGTCACCTCCATTCGGAGAGTATATACTGTACAGGTACCTTTATATTGTTAGATGTTGACCTAGGACAGCGTTCTATCGCCGTCACTGCGGCGTAGGCTAGATGTACCCACGTCTCGTGTCCTTACTCTAGGGTGCGGGTCGTGACAAAGCCAGTAAAGCAGCAACGACGACGATTCCGACCAGATGTCATGGAGGCCATCGAGAATGAAGTCAAGAAGCTCATTGCCAGTGAATTCATTTGCGAAGAACAACACCCTGACTGGGTTGCCAACATCATTCCAGTCACAAAAAAGAACGGTAAAGTTCGAGTCTGTATCGATTATCATGATTTGAACTCTGCATGCCCGAAAGATGAGTTCCCTCTACTGATTACCGACGTAATGATCGACAATACTTACGGCTTCGAGCGGATGTCCTTCATGGATGGGTTCTCAGGCTACAACCAGATCAAGATGTTCCCCGACGATGAGAAGCACACATCTTTTCGAACACCGTTGGGGGTATACTGCTATACGGTGATGCCCTTCGGATTGAAAAATACAGGGGCGATATACCAGGGAGCTATGAACATAATTTTTTGTGATCATTTGTACAAAAATGTGGAGTGCTACATAGACGATATTGCAGTTAAAAGTCGTCTCAAGGGCAACCACCTCCAAGACTTGAGAACGATGTTCGAACTAATGCGTGCACACCAACTCAAAATGAATCCAACCAAGTCTTTTCTGGGAGTCTCCAGCGGCAAGTTCCTTGGTTTCGTCATCACTTCAAAGGGTATACATCTTGACCCGGAGAAAGTGAAGACTATCCTCGATATGCATCCTCTAAGAAACCTCAAAGAGCTATGCGGACTACAAGAAAGGCTAGTCTACATCAGACGATTCATTTCGAACCTTTCTGGAAGATGTCAACCATTCACTCTGCTCATGAAGAAAGGTGTATCTTTCGTCTGGACTGAACAATGTCAACGCGCATTTGACGACATCAAGAAGTATCTTACAAGCCCCCCAGTATTGGTAGCTCCAATAATGGGGAAGCCCTTCTTACTATATGTTCGCGCTATGGGCCATTCTCTTGGCGCCCTATTAGCTCAGAAGAATGAAGGCGGCCATGAACAGGCAATTTACTACCTCAGTCTCACAATGGTGGTTGTCGAACACAGATACACTCCAGTGGAGAAGGAATACCTTGCATTGGTATTTTCCATCCAGAAGACACGCCACTATATGTCTGGACAGACTATCCACATCATATATAAAGTCAATCCTCTCAGAATACTCATGACTAAACCGGGTTCTCTTAATTCCTGTTTAGCTACATGGGCAATGTTGTTGACTCCATACGATATGCTCTTCATTCCTCAGAAGGCAGTAAAAGGCCAAGCATTAGCTGATTTCCTAACAGCTCATCCGGTGCCAGAATCTTCCAAACTCTACGATGAAATCCCCGATGAATAGTGGAGTCTAACACTGCAACTGAAGAAATATCCATTTGGCGAATGTTCTTTAACGGTGCATCGTGAACAGGACCAAAAGGGAATATTGTGGCCGGAGTTGGCGTCGTGCTCGTGTCACCTGATCATCTGGTTATTCATCGTGCATATTCTCTCATGGAACCATGTACCAATAACGTGGCCTAAAATAATACCCTATTAATCGGCCTGCAACAGGCAAAAAAACTGGAAGTTAACTATCTAGAAGCCTACGACGATTCCAAGCTAATAGTTAGTCAGGTTCGAGGGGATTATGAAGTTCGTCATGAAGATCTCATCCCCTATCATAGAGCAACAATCGAGTTGGCATCTACTTTCGCCAGATTCTTCATCGAGAACGTGTCTCCACTACAGAATATAGAAGCAGATGCTCTAGCCGGTCTCGCTGCTTCCTTGACCTTCCCTACCAATACTCAGCAGTCGATCATAATGTCTGGTCGAGAACTATTTTGTGTAAAAAATGCCTTGCATATTCATCACAGTTACACAACGGAAACAAACGTCGATATTAAAGACTGGAGATTTCTTTTCATAGACTACGCCGTCTATGGAATCCTCCCCAAGGACCCGAAGGAAGCAGTGTCTATCCAAAGGCGATCCCTCAGATTTTACTACGACACAGCTATCAAGATATTGTACCGACGCTCTTACGATGGGCTACTGTTACGATGTTTCTCAGACACAGAAGACAAACATGCACTCCGGAAGGCTCACAACGGAGTTTGTGGTGGACATCAATCAACCGGGCCCCAAATTACAAGATCGCCTCAAACGAATGGGTTATTATTGGCCCAAGATGATAACACATGCTGTTGAATATGCAAAAAAGTATAGGGCTTGTCAGCTTCACGCCGATTTTATTCATCAAAGTTTGGAGTTTCTACACCCGATGGTAGCATCTTGGCCCTTTGAAGCGTGGGGCATGGACGTCATAGGACTAATCAGCCCGCCATCTTCCAGAGGACATCGGTTCATCCTAGCCATAACCGACTACTTCTCCAAATAGGTGAAAGCTATACCGCTCACTGAAGTGAAGGCGTCAAACGTGATCAATTTTATCAAACATCACGTTATCTACCGCTTCGGCCTACCTCGCAGGATCATCCATGACATTGGTCCACAATTCGTAAGCCATGCATTCTATCCGTTCTGCGATAGGAACCGAATCCAGAATGTAGTCTCTACTGCCTACAATCCAGCAGCTAACGGGCTAGCAGAAGCCTTCAATAAAACCATCATTAAACTTCTTAAGAAGTTCGTGTCTTCAAACAAGCGCTATTGGAATGAGAAGCTCGATGAGTGTCTATGGGCCTATCGTACAACGGTCCGGACTCTAATAGGCAGCACTCCATTCTCTATGGTTTATGGGAGTGAAGCAGTTCTTCCCCTAGAAATACAGATTCCTTCTCTTCGAGTAGCCCTAGCCAGCGAGTTGACTACCGAAGTAAGCTACCGTCTGCGACTCCAGGAGCTCGAAGCACAAGACGAAAAATGTTTATTAGCCAAGCAGCGCATTGAGCTATACCAAGCACGCATTTCCAGAGCCTTCAACAAAAAGGTGAAGGAAAGAATCTTCCAAGTCAGTGATCTAGTCTTAGCAGTGAGAAGACCAATGGTCATGATGCACTAAATAAAAGAAAAATTCTAGCCTAAATGGGAAGGTCCTTTCGTCATAGAATCAGTGTATTCTAACGGTGCGTACCGACTAACCAAGCCTGATGGTGACTTGCTCATGATGCCTATCAACGGTAAGTTCCTGAAGAAATACTATGTGTAACCTTTTTTACATAATGTTCACATATGTTCAGTCATGTAAATGTACAGTGCGATGTTTATGTGATTCAAAAATTATCTAACTATTATCCGTATTTCAAGAGTCTTGAATACGTCTTGGATAATAGGTCCTCTCAAATATTTCCCAGTAGAATTATTTCCGTTTTTGACTCCGTCCAAACTCGGTTTGACGAAAACAAGTCACATTCCTATTACCTCTGAATTATTTTTCGATAATTATTTTCCAAGTAGAATGATTAAGAAATATTTTGCCATGTCCATATAACCTCTAAGCAAAGCATTCATCAAGGATAATCACGTCCATACTACCTCTGAATTATCCACTCCCACCTAACGTTATATATCTTTCCATGTCCAAATTACCTCTGGTCAGATATAGAACATCCTCTGCTATTACGTCCATATTACCTCTACTAGCAGCTTCCTTCAACTTATTATCTATATTCAAAAAAATTTGAATATAAAACGGATAGGTCCACATCAAAATTTCCCAGCGGAATACCCACCAGAAATATCCTTCCTACGTCCATATTACCTCTAGTTCTGATATTACACAAAATCACATTCACTTTGAAAAGATTCTTTATTCTTTACGTCTAGCAAGAGACGAAAAAGGGTACAAGAGCCGTGATGGCTGGAAAAAAAAGGATTACAAAGAATCTAAGGGATACATAGGCGATTGATGTTGTCCCTTAGAGCCGCGATTTCAAATTCAGACTTTACGGTAGACGACGATGCGCCTCTTCTTGACGAGCAGCTTCATCATCGAAAAGGATCAGACTCAGATGCTCTCCCTCCAACTTCGCCAGCTGTTCTTCTAAATGGGCAGAAGTTGTGACGGTCATGGCAGCCAGAGCCAAATAATCCTCATGTTCAGATGTTGTCGCCCTCAAGTCGATCGGCTTCCAGTTGGGCAATCTCGTTCTGGATCTGCGCAATATGATTATACTTCTCGGTAATCTGCGTAGCCAGTTCATTCTTCGAGGCAGCACGTGCCTCACTTGCAGCATTGAACTGGCTATACTGGTCAGCCAATTCGCCAATCTCTCGAACGAGGGCGTCCTTCCTTGCCTGGAAAGTAGCCTTCTACTTCGCAAGAGCCGTGATCAAAGACTCGTCTTCTGCACAAAACAGCGATATCGGGCTCCGCTACTTGGTATCCCCGAACCTGGCCACCTGGCCCTCCAGGTCATTCAGAACTTTCCTCAGAGTATTGGCCTGCTCTTCATAACCGGCAATGCTCTCGAGGGCCGCCACTTGGCATTCGGCAACAGCCTTTATGGGGCCAAAGGCAGTATTCCGATTTAGGACTCCAGGAAGCTTCACTTTCAGCACAGAGTAGAAAGCTTTGACGACTTCCTGGGCCATCTCATCATCTTCAGAGGAGGTCGCCAGAGAGGAAGCTTGGAGAGTTTCTTCCGCTCCAGGAAGGGATACATGACAGGAAGCCGAACCTGACAAAAAAATTATATATATATACGTCAGTAACCATAAAAGAGGGAGAAAAATACGAAAGAGTTATAATTTCGTACCTTCGGCTTGCTCAACTCCAACCTGGGCTACGCCATCAGTCTTGGCTTCAGGGAAACCAAGAGTAGGCCCAGACTATTCAAGGAGAATAATATGAAGGCCCCGAGCGGCATCGGGCCTGGTTTCTTCTACAATCTCCGCTGGAACAGGAGGAGATTCAGCAATGGCCCCCTCAGCATGCTGCTCAACCTCACTTTCTGTAGCCGATACCGGCTCACTAACAGATCCCTCCGCATCAGCAAACTTGGAGAAGCCGGGGACAACTCATATTCCTTCCCCAATGCCTGGTCAGCCTCACGAGGAGTACGCAAAATCGAAGTCGGGGACAACTCCGGCTCACTAACAGCTCACTCTACAAGGGAACATACAGTTGTGGTCAGCCTCACTAGGAGCACGCAAAATTGAAGTCGAAAAATCTCATCCAAAGAGAGGCGCAAAGGTAACGTACCCGCAGGAGGAAGAGCCGATTGGACTTGGTTCTCGTCTAACTCTTTATCGCAGCTCCTATTGCAGACATATCCCCCACAGATATGTCATAGGAGAGACTGATCTTTTGATCGCCGTCATGGTCTGGGCCTTCACCCTTATCACCCCGTAGCTCAAGTCTTATAGCTGAAAAAGATCCGCCCTCATCTATCGGTCGAGGACGAGTAGGGGACACTATCGTTACGTCCACCTCCATAGACAAGGAGGCACCTGCCTCTGCTACAACTTCGGGGTCCTGTGCAAAGGACAAGCGTAAGGGTGAGAAAGCTTCTAAAGGCTTGACCAGAACGGCTATGGAGTCTAGGAAGGGATCTACCTCCCGAATGGCAACGGCCTCAAATATCGTCTCCCGAGAAATCCTTCTGAGAGGTGGCGAGCCGGCACCCACGTCCGCAACCTTCTTCCTCCCCCGGGAAACAACCACCTTCTTTCTTTTTGGCCGTGGCACCAGCTCGGTGGAAGCCTTTCTCTTATGAGGAACAATAGAAAGAGGTTCTTCAGTATCCTCTCTCCGAGGTGCTACAACGATAGGCTCTTCAACAACAACTCTTGGTTGCGGCGCTACAGCTGGTTCAACTGTGGGCGCGATGCCTTCCTTTCTACCCATTGCACGCGCTCGTCCAATATCAGCAAGGGTAGGGGCAAGCTTGGTCCCCGATATAAAACTATGCTCACGGTCATACCGAGAAGGAAGGGTATTGACCTGAATATAGAACTTAGCGGCAGCAAAGAGCATGTGGGTGTCGGGTTTTTCTTCGAGCAAGGTAAAAATTGCCCCTTACAACCAGTATTGTAGTAGCCCCATGCACGTGCCCCGTCGATCAGACTCCCTATCGACTGGAGATGAGGACTGGGATTGCCCAAGAGAAGCTGGCAATAGCCGAATTGTCGTACAAAGTGGCTCGGTAAATAAGGTTCCAAGAAAGTGTGGTTCCTGTTCCTGAACACTAGATGGAAAGGCCTAATGGATTGGAGCCAACGAAATACCCCAATGGGAAGGCTAGTAGTCAGTGCCCCCTCATCTACCAGGGTGTCTTCCGTGCGACCACTACCAGACGGAGGCGATACTCTGAAGAATTCGTAATTCTGCAGAAAACTCAAAGCCCTCCTGCAAACAGGCACCCCTGTAATGGTCCAATCCGTGTCTCTGAACCTTTGAAGGAAGGCATCTCCCAGCAAAGAGTCTTTTATCAGCCCAGTGTTCATCAATTTGGGACAATACAGTACCAGCCACCCTATCAAATAGTGGAAGGGTAACTCAGTCCTTGCAAAGTCCTTCCTACCTTCGGATGTTATCGCGTTCACAATAAAATATCGCAAACCCCGTTGGATGGCACAGACCATCGCTAGAAGCAGAGCAAGTGGGCATCCAAAGGCTAGCTTTACAGCCAAAAGTATCATACCATGGCTGATTCTCTCAATAGACCCTGAACTACCAGGAACTATGCAGTCACAAAGCTATATCATCAGGAAAGCAGCCAGCATCGCCTTTTCTGACATCTTGAACTCGGCTAGTCTGAAGAAATGATAAATCAAAGAATTTCCCAAAGGATCATCACTATCTTCAGCATATGCAGCTCCGTGGTCTGTCATCAGCTGATCTATCTCAGAGATCGTCAAGGGCTTACAAGACGAGAAGGAGACTGGGCCATTCCCCCTTCTCTGGTGAAAACATAGTTGGTCCAGGCCCTCGTATGCGGGAGGGACCCCTCGGTCTTACCCTTCTTCATAATCTGGTGACAAATAAAAAAGTGACAGAGTAACTCTTTGTACACCTTCGTCATATCAGGGTTCTCCTTCTCCAAATCCAAGATCTCTGTATCACTGGAGACGTATTCTGCATATGGCTCCATCCCCCAGAAAAGTTTGGATACCGCCTGCATCTCGTGAAGAGCTAAACCTATCTTCCCATCCGGAGTAAAGAAGGTGCACATATGATGGTTGTACAGCTCTGCCAAGGAAACAAACATCGGCCAGTTAACCTTAATACCATATTGGGTGGCCCTGATAGCATAAGAAAGATCAGCAGCTTTTAGGGTGGCCTCGTAAGTCGAGAGCACCCATCCAGTAAGGTCACTCCAGAACGGAACAGAATACCTCCAGCCTTTCATCCGTATCTTCCCTCCCGGATATGACTCCTTCTTCGACAGCATCAAGTTGGAGAGAGTCTCAGCAGCATAACGATGAAGATCAGTCAGGACATCGTTCAGTATAACACCCGGTTGTAGCCCCCTTATGGAGTATGATGTGGAACCCTTGACACACTTGAACGTGTCCTTCTTCCGGTCATCAGAGTTGAACTGGATTCTGCCAGAAATAACCCCAGGCAGTTAAGGAGTCAGGTCCCATTTCATTTGTCTCTTGTAATACTTGTGGTTCATATTACGTATTTCTGGAATACGTGTACGTATTTATTCTTGTATTGCATGATTTCTTGTTTTGTTTTCTTCATGGCTTGGCTTGGTTTATTCCTGGTTCGGGTTGGTTGGTTCGGCTTGGCTTGGTTTTGATTGGGTTCATGATGAACCCAAGGTGAACCCCTACCTACCACCACCATTTGTATTTATTAGCCCTCTTCATTCTCTCTCTTCATTATTTATCTTCTTCTTCCTCATTTACTCCCTCTACCTACCAAAGAGAGAAGAGAGAGGTCTAGGCAAGTGCACCTTGCCACCACTTGAGAACCACTTTTTATTTGTCTATTAGCTAGATTAGGCCATGGTGATCAACATTAGAACTTGACATTTTGTGATTTGGTGTTTCCATCGTTCTAGATCTAAGTTTCTTCTATTTTCGGTTTTGTATGGTTTTCATCTATTTAAGTTGTATTTCTATGGGTTTTGATGTTCTTATGTTGGAGAGGATTGAATTTCACCCAAGATAGAACTTTGTAAAGTTGGATTTGGACTTATTTTGACCAAGTTATGGACTTTTGAAGCTTTGGGTTCACTCATGGAGTTCTTGCTGTTTGGAGAAGACAGTGAGCAACGCACGAGCTTTTTAGCTTATGCTACTGAGTTGCGCGCGCTCTTTAGCGCAGCGCAGTCCCCATACGCTGCCTTTTGGGAGCGTATGACTCGCATACGCTCGTTTGCATGACAAGGAGTCGTATGGATCCCATACGCTGCCTTTTGGGAGCGTATGACTCGCATACGCTCGTTTGCTTGACAAGGAGTCGTATGGACCCCATACGCTGCCTTTTGGGAGCGTATGACTCGCATACGCTCGCTTGCTTGACAAGGAGTCGTATGGACCCCATACGCTGCCTTTTGGAAGCGTATGACTTGCATACGCTTGACCTGAGCGTGGCTTGACCTGAGCGTAGGTTGGCTTGAGCGTATGACTTTTGCACTGAGCGTATGGCCTTTGGCTGACTGGGTCTCATGTCTGCGTGTCAGATTTGATTTTTATTTTTAAAAAATTAGCTCTTCTATAGCCCTGTATATTGATATTTTATTAGATATCTAACGTCCATTTTATATCCTTACGCCTTTTGTCCTGAACTTGATAATCATGAATTCACTTGATATGTTTGGAATTGATAATTGAGTATGACCTAATAAGTGGCCCGTCGTGGCGCACTCCTGACTAGTACACTTAATATGATAACCTGACCTGATACATCTTGAATAGCTGTTGCGACGGCTACCTGACATGATATGACCTGTATAATTAATCCTGACACCGTGGGCGATTGTGCTTGTATAAATAATCCAGTCCTGTCTTGCATCATGTCTAGGAGGGGACTCCTGAGTACCACGGTCAGGAGTACCTACTGAAATGGACTAAGGTTAATAATTAGTATAAATCACTAGTCATGAAGAGATGTTCCCCAGTTACAGGCGATCCCGTTATCCCGACCGCAAATGTTTGGACTTGTAGCCTGCCGACGAGTAGGGCACATTTCCAGCCCACTATTATGTGGGGCACTCTTGATTGTCACTTTAAATGATTGAATTCTATTGTCACTATAATGCATTGTACTCTCCAGATTGTCACTATAATGATTGCCTGGATAACCTGGATAGCTGCAGGGCCTGTGACTACTTGGAGCATCTCATTGCATCTTGCTAGTAACTAGGATTGTGATAACCCTAGTTAGTTAATGTAGAAAGCCGTAGGCAATGATTGGCCGTGATTGCTTGGATGGAGTCTAGTCCAGTATAGTATTGTCTAGAATTGATTGATTGTGAGATTGCACCAGAATGATTGAAGGATTGTCACTCCAGATTGTCACTATAATGATTGTCACTCCAGATTGTCACTATAATGACTGTCACTCCAGATTGTCACTATAATGATTGTCACTCCAGATTGTCACTATAATGATTGTCACTCCAGATTGTTACTTGACCTGATTTCTTATACTTATCTTGCCGATAAATGGTGAGAGAAACCAAGTTCCGTTCAGATGAAGGGTTACAACCCCGGTCCTTGTTTGGTTTACGGGTTGTAACCTAGCTATCTGAATAGTCCCATGGTTATCTCATCGTATATCATCCTGACATGCTTTTCCATGTCTTATCTTTTAGTGATTCTATACAAGATTGTCTTTTATAATTATCCATCATGCTTTTTCTTAAATTACTGTCTCTTATTATGTAATTATATTATTGTGCTAATTGCTGGCTTTGGTTTTTATTTTGTGGCCTCCTTTGTGGCACTTGCTCTTCCTGGGGTCTAACCCAGCTGGTTTTGTATGGCCAGATACCGGAGCAGCACCAAAGGATCTTCCTACATTCCAGTCCGATGGTGGTCACCAGGCGTAACCAGGGCATCGAATGGGTTTCTTTTGCTCTCCCACTGTAATATTGTAAATTAATCTTTTGAGGCGTTTAGCCGACGAGCAAGTGTTAGCTCGATTGTACTCACTTACTGTCTACCTACGGGCTGTAACATGATTGACAAGCCCCGGGGGTTGATCATGTATGACTGAACTCTTGCTAGTCCTCACATTTTGTAACGACTAGCTTCGTGATCATTCCGAATATATAATGTATGGGATGCCTTACTATTATGTATTTGGTGGTCTGGCATCTTGTAATTACTATTAGTTGGTTGAGATTGAGACAATAGATTATTTTATGACCTTAAGAGACTGACGGATTGTAGTGAAACCCTCACATATCTAGACATCCGTGACCGTATAGCGGTGTGGATTCCATTCCATTATACGTAGCTGGCTATGTCTGTCCCCGCTCTCCAGTATTCTGGTTCAGGGGCGTGATATCTCTGCACAGCCAGATCAGCAAACGCTGACAGAGGGTATTGGTGCTTTATCGATGGCAGCCCTATTCTTTGGTCATTCAACGTAACTACCAAAGGATCTTCCAGACATATCGTCACGTCATTCTCGAATCCTACGCTGTCACCGAATATGAAGTACGGCTTCTTCCAACATCGTGACCCTCTGAGCTTCTCATCATTAATCAACTGCTTCAGAAAGTTTTTGTCCTGTTCAATTATGGCGATCGTCCGTTCCGTAGGTTGGGCATGACTGATCTTCGCCTGAACATCGCTGACCATGTTGGTTATAAGGCTTATGTGTAGCACCCAATTTCTAAAATGAGGATAATTTTAAAATTTTGTAATTATAATCATTTAAAAATAATATTTAAACCATGTTATAATTTTTGGTAATTTTTAATTATTTTAAAACTATTTAAAATGTTGAATTGTGATTTTGATGGTTAACTAGTGTAACCCTAGAGACTGCATGACCTAGAGACTAACCATGACCATGGAGACCTAACCATGTGATTAGGATGACTAATTGTGACTTTTTAGCCTAAGGATATTATGGTCATTTTTGACTTATTAATGAAAATAAATTTTGATTAATTAGTATTGTGCTAATTGAATTGTTAGGGACTAACCTAGTTTTGACTAAGCCTAGATGTTAATGATGCTCATGGAGGTTTAGTTAGAAGGTTAGAGACTTAATGGTTAAGTTAGATTAACAATATCTAGATATTTCATAGTAGGATATTTACCCCTTTAGGATATTTGTGAAAAAGAAAGCCTTATGACTAGTTGAACCAATAGGAAGGCTTAGAATTGGGTGGACAACTCCTAGCCACTCATCTACATGAAAAAATAATCCTAATTCATCTAATGACCAGCCTTCAAGTGCTCCTTCCCTTCCTGTAAAGAATTCTTAAGAAAATCCTTGCCTCTTTTTACCTCTACATAGAACCCTAAGTGTTCTTCCCCAAATTAGAGAGCTTTCCTCTTTGATTTGATTTCCTTTTCCTAATATTTCTCCATCCAAACTTCTCCTAATCCATCCCACACCATTAAGGAAGGATTCTATCCAAGAATTTGGGCAAGGTACAAAGGGATGTGTCCTTTTGGATAGATCTTCGTATCGGGGCCGTGTCCTAAAGATTTTTATTGGAATTCCACTCCCAATAGGTAAAACCTATTCTCTAACTTGATTTCCTTTATATATTAATTAGTTTTGAATCCAAAGGATCCACCCCCATGCATGTGTCCTCTTTAGATTCAATTTTAAGACCATTTGGAGTTCATTTGAGGATGTTATAGGTGTGTCTTGTGTCCTACTTGATAGATCCCAAATTAGGACATCCCATGTGTATGTATGTATGATAATAGTTTAAATAGATATTTAAATTCGGTTTTAGAATGGTTAGAGAGTGGATTGATCTTAGTTAGGATGGTTAGAATGAGTTTCATTTGGATACCTATGTTGGTATCCAAGTATCTTGGCCAACCCAAATTCGTCATAATTTTTATCCACGTTTTTATTAACCAAAGCAACTTAGAAATGTCATAACTTTTAGCTTAGAACTCCGATTTATCTCCTATTTTTTAAAAGAACCGTATCGAAGTTAGCTTTTCAAATATATATTTTAATATGCCAAATTCGTTCTGAAACTTTCTGTAAAATGATTTGAGTGTCAGCTGTACGAAAGACGAACGCGTTTCGGTGTTTTTACGATTTCGGGAGCTTCCGGACACGAAAATGCGATCCGTTTAAAGTTTCGGAAAGCTAACACAAAGGGATATAACATACTTTAATCCTAGAAGTTAGTAAAGGCCCAATTGTTACAGTATTGGTTTTAAGTATAAGAGTGACTATACGATATATGCATTTTGTGTAACCTATGAGCCTATGTAGTATGGATATTAAATGAATGTAGAGTATATAATGCATGATATGTTAGATGAATGAAATAATATATATATGATATATATCCTCTTTACATTAATGTATATATATGGTTGAATGCAAGCATGTAGAAATACAATTAATATAATGTATGTAAGCAATGCATAAATGCGTGAATGAAAGAATGATATACAATAATGCATGAAAGTATATAATGAATGATAGATATGAATGCAAGGTATATATGTAATGATAGATATGAAAGGCCCAATTCTCTGATCATTTCATATCTTGTTAGAATTATATTCCTACCTTAGATTACTTTACTTGATGTTGTCACGACATTATCACAGATTAGTACTATATGGATCTCTTCATGCGATGTTATCCCCCTCGGAAGCATCGGGTATATTATGTCATATGCGTTTCACTTTCATCATGTACTCCTGTGCTTTTACCATACATGTACACTCTTATGAATCATGTACTCTCATGTTTACGGAGCCCTCATGTATACTATCACGTACACCCTTTCATGGGCCTTCATGTGATATCACGTATAATAACATAACCTGTTTAGATCCTTGTGTATTGATTGGGGAAACGGGGGAGTGCAAATAGTCATGTGAACAAATTCCATAGTAGTGTAGATCATGTAAAACTCCTTAGTGTAGATCATGTACTAATCTGTCCTGTTCACATATGCTATCCTGTACTCTACATCACTAGCCACTATTAGTTCTCTATATACAGTAGCTATTTACTTACAGTTCTCCTTCTTTTACATCATGTACTTTTTTTCAGTTTCCTGTATCTTACTCTACTGTATGTTTATATTTCTAACCTGCTATGATCTGTTGAGATGTATTATTCTCGTTCCTGTCCTGGCTGGACCTGTTGAAAATATTACAGAGGACGAGGAGGAGGCATGTGTAGATACCTTCTACGGGACAGCTCTAGATGACATCAGTGATCCGGATTTCCAGCCGGATCCATTAGCTATAGAGATTGAGGCTCCCTAGTCTAGATTTTACTATTACTGTCATTGGGATCTGGATTGTATATATTCTTTCATATTCTGTAGTTGAGACTTTGTATTTCTGGATGTTTACTGAGTTGTTATCTTACGCACTTAGACTCTTCTGATCTACCGTATTTTATTTTGAGTTTTATATCATCGTACTTCTTCTTCCTTAGTTGTGATTGAGTTTACATTATGCTATGTCACCCCCATTCGGGGAGTATAAACTACTTAGCATTATATTGTTAGATGTTGTGACCTAGGACAGCGTTCTACCGCCGACACTGCATCGTAGGCTGGACGTACCCACGTCTCGTGCCCTTACTCTAGGGTGCGGGTCGTGACACATTTTTAGTGGTGGCCCATGCAGGGCCAGACTAGAAGTATAGTGGTATTCGAACTAGAGTATCACTACATCCTGCAGTAGGATTAGGATATATTTTTGAAGGTACTCAATCACAGTTAGGATCCCTTGAGAGATTCCTGGGATGACCCTTGAGAATCTCATTATAAAATATCTCAAAATTTGATTCTAATAATTTATATTTATCTTTCTTGGTTAGTTAATGAATTTGATTTTTGGGTATCCATTGTTGATTTAATTTAATTTTTGTCAAGATGAAATTATATGGGCTAGGTCATCTAAGTTATGGAATCTAGTCTTCTACAGTCACGTTAGCCAGCATGGTGAGGACATATAGTCTGACTTTGGATATATTTCTCGGGTGTGAAAATTTAAGGTTTTCGCAGCCAAGCTAGCAACATCGCAAAAATTTTAAATACCATGATTCTAGAGGTATGTGCCTTAGTCGAGGACTCTGTGATTATCATAGCCTTGCTTACTAGTATAACGAGGATTTAGAGTACCATGATTTTGGATAGAAGCATATGATTATCAGATTATACCTTAAATGCTTTTGAACATGTTTTCTCTACTTTTGTTTCAGTCTTTCTCAAAAAAAGGGGAATTATTTTTTGTTTTGTTTTGTTTTGCTTCTCAATATTTAACTTAGGAGTAGCCTAGCTGTTATTATAAACCTTGTGTAACTTCTTGCTATGAAATTCTTCTTAATACAATGAATCGATAATTTTGCTAGACCTTATCTTGGATTTGATATTATAGCTCTCGTTTTAAAATGGTTCCTTCTTTTCAATAGATAAGCAGAACAGATTTTACCGTTATTTCCTTCTTACTATTATTCTTGTATTAAATAATAATAATAATAATAATAATAATAATAATAATAATAATAAAACGGTCTTGGTTACATCAATCACCTACTTGCAATCCTTGTAAGAATCTAAATGTTGGTCTTGATATGGAATTTGATTTTTATAGTAGGACATGAGAATGTATATACTGGATGCTTTGCCTGACACGTATGTATGCTACACTTTGATTACCAACCTATCTAAATGCACATTAATATATTTTTGATGTTAAATTCTCAAAACCCCAATATTTCTGATACAGTACAGTATCAGAGACTAGTTCTCTGTTTTTTCAGTTTAAATTCGTAATTTAAATATAAATTTTAGGTTATCAGTTGTTGTTTACATCACTGCACATATATCTTATTTACAAGGTTTCAATTCTTAAAGAAATTGGTTGAGTTTTATGTTTGAACTTGTCAAATCTGAGAGTGTGTGCATATTAACCCTTAATAGTGGATTCTAAGTGATTAGTTCAATTTGTAGTTTTTAGATGTAATATTTTGAGCTGTATACATTGTTGTATGAATTGATATAATGTTAGGTTTCATACTCTTACATGTTAGGTTGTGGTTGTGATGAACATTGGGTTGGTTTGATGTTCGAATTTTTTTAAAATCCTGAAACTGAATACATGTTAACATTTTTACATTGATTTCAAATGTTTAGTTCAATTTCAGATTTAATATGTAATATTGAACTGTATGCATAGCTAAACGTATGGATAGTATGTTAGGGTTTCATCTCTATCATGTTAGGTTGTGTTGGGATCATTGAGTTTGGTTGTG